>VXBB01007110.1:855058-907544 GCA_013399915.1 Illadopsis cleaveri | reverse complement strand
CGCCTGTGTTTCTTTGCTGTTCTAGAAATATATTTTTCCTTTCGCTTTCTTCTCCATTTTTTGTCTCCTTTTTCATTTCTGATGTGTGGCCTTTTTTAAAGCCCTGCCACGTGTGTGCGAGGCATGGATCACCATTCCCCTTGTTCTGACGCTCGCACACACGGGAGCTGGCGCTCCACGGCTACAATTACGTGTTCAGAGTTACCTGTGCCTGATGGCAACTGCGATCATCACTTGTTACCGACCAGAGCTGGAAGAAAGGGCGTGAATACTCTCCTCTGTAAATAGTCTCAGAAGCTGTGTAGTAGCCTAGTAATAATGCCATTTGTTTTACCTGAGCCATTGTGAAAGTCTGCTGTTTTTTGTTCCTTTCAGAGAGATTTTAATGAGCGCTGTGCCCAGTGTTCAGAAGTGAACTGGGGTCTCACTGATGGAGGCAGATTTTATTGTAGATCTTGCCACAACGTTACTGAGGTAAAAAGATGAGTTACTGCCTTGGAAAAGGTTTATTCTGATTGCTTCTTTACTTTATATAAGAAAATGACAGATTTTTCCTCTTAGTGTTGAGGGCAGTATTTTTATTCTTCCTTTTTCATGCTTTAGTTGACACTGTTTAATGTTCCTTGAAATCACAGCATTTAGAATGAGCCATCTTTGCCTGCTGTGCTGCTGCAGCTGTGGTGTCAGCGTGCTCTCGAGATGCCTTAGAAGCATTGCCTGGCTGTTGCTGTGTTTCATGCAGTCCACATCTAGGCAAACCCTGATGCATGTCACCTGTATGTCCATGATAGTAATTGTCTATTTTTGAAATTTCTGAATGAAAATTTCAGACTGTCTCATCTCCTGCTAGTTTAGGAAATTTGAGTAAATTTCTCCATTATGTTTTATGATGGGGCAGTTTGTGCAAGTTAGACCTGACTCTTTTTCTTGCTAAGATGTATTCCTGTTTTGCAGAGAACTAGAGAAGTTGTAAACACTGATTTTATTACTAATTCAAGAGTCCAAACAATCTCCAAAGGTTCAAGAAAGCAGGAGAAAAATGGTATGTATGAATTTCTGTCTGTATTTTGCAAAAGAGTGGTTGTTCAGCCACTGTTCACCTAGGCCATTATGTCTTTGGTAGCGAACAAAAGTGGGTAGGCAGGAAAGACTGTAGGAGTGGGAACAAAATGCACCTCCTTGATGCTGTCACAACCTTCAGAGATCACATTTGGTGACTTCCTGAGCCACAGATGACCTCTGTGAGCCCAGTGGTGGGGATTTTTGTTTGAATAAAGGTATGCACTACTTACTGCTGCTTTGATTTGTGGAAGCAAATGCTCACTGAAGCTACTGGTGGCATGCATTGAGATGTGGTGATCCTTTGTTCCTTCCTTGTGATGGCTATCACCAAACCAGAGAAGATGTTTGTCTTGGCAGGTGAGATGTGATGGTGGTCCAGCTCTTAGTGTCAGTCTGGCCTGTGTTACAGGCACTTGGCCCTGCAGCCTGTGCACAAACTGCATGAAGAGGTTTCATCAGTTGCAATAGCTGAACCAGCTGCATCTTTAATCCTGAGTCACTTTTTTACTTTTAATTTCATGAATATTCTGAAGTATGGTGGCTGTTACATATGAGGATCTGTGCCATAAGGATGTAGTGGTCAACCTGCTGCTAGAGCTGTGTGGGCTGGATACATCTGTTGTGGCCACTTTCAGAAAACAAAACTGCATTAAAATGCCAAAAAAAGCAAGGAGTTACCTTTCTCTCTGATATACTGATCTACCTTTGCTCTGCTGCAGAGGCAGCAGAGGAATGCTACATTCCTTCGAAAAGACTGTTTGTGTGGAACTGAAAGGAAGTGTGAAAAGGACCCCTCCACTTTTCCTTATCCTGTATTGCTTCTAAAGTCTGGGCTCTGTACCACTCATGCTTTTCATTTATCCTGTTGAGAATGTCATTAGCCAACTCCCAGGCTTCTTAAGAAAGAAGTTCTAATCTTCACAGGATCCCTTCTGTGAATGCAGTCATGTTACACGGTATTCCCTGAATGTATAGGAGTAGGCCGTGTCTGTTAGTTCACTGGTTATTAGTTAAGAGCAGCATCATTAAAGCAGGGCAGAAGCTTTGGGCAGGTAAGTTCTAAGATAGTGAGATGCAAGATGTCTTATGGAACAAAAGTAGTGAAGAACAGGTGTAGAAGGAATGAAAAGGGAGTTGAGAAATGCAGAGAAAATTTCTAAAACCAAAAGCCTGTAGAAAAGGTTAGTAGTAAGGGCAAAAAGTAATTGTAATGCAGCTTGAAGAAGTAGTGAGTAGATTGGAGCAGACCCGCCTCCTGTGAAATTCATGTTGTGCTAGGATTTGTTAGAAGCTGGGGTATTCTTTCATTTAAACATACATGATTCTGTGTGAGAGAATGGTAAAGCACATGTTGTTTTTTGCCTGACTCACTACTGTAATGTTCCAGTTTTCTGTGTCAGGGGTGGGAAAGAAATGTTCATATTTCATTTTTAATGGCAGGTTCTCAGTTATTTTTAAACCGGTAATTTAACAATGCTCCACTCAATTACAAATGCCACACTAGACATTATAATGAATTATATTATTCTTGGGAAATGTGTGAAGTTCTTGTTCAGTAACTTTTCTTCTTGTTTAAGGCTGTGAATAAATGGAAGTTAGTGGAGTGTTCAGTGTGGCTGGTTTATGCACTAGGATCTGAAATTATTAAGTAGAGATGTGGGGATAGGTGTGCAGAAGGTTAAAATAGCAAAATAGCACAAACAAACACAGCCCTCCTTTTTTCCCTTAGATGGAGGCAGTGAATGGTATATTTGTGAAGGCTTTCAGCTTGTACTCAAGAAACAAGTGGAAGCTTTAGAAGCATTAGGAGTATGTCCACAAATGAAGGTATGTAGATGTCACTGTGAGATGTACACTCCATGTGTGTGTGTTACAGAAGGTGGGATTTTAAAAGATTTTAATTTTTTAAGTGAATCATACAAGTCCTGTTTAAAATCATTGAGCTTATGAAATCAAAATTTGTTTCTCTGGTAACTTTAAAACATATTTTATAAACCACAGTCAATAAAATTGAGAAATGGAATATTATTCAGATTCCTGAGTTAGAAATTACACTCTGTTCTCTCAGCAATTAATGATCTTGTAAACATTGTACTAATTAACGTCCATTTGTGTTTATCAGGATGAAATTCTGTGCAATTTTTGGAGGTGTTACCTTCAGAAGAGCAAACAGGCATATTGCAAGAGACCAGCTGGGGAAGCTGTCAAAGCATTATCAGTAAGTGAAAGCTCAAATCCCATGAGATGTTTGGTACCTTTTAAAAGCAACAACAGAAATTTTTGTTTAGGCTACATACCTTGCTGGTTATAATGTCACTTCAGTATGAAGGAGATCATATAAATAGGCTTGCACATGTCCATTTTATTGGCTTTTGGAGTTTTTTACCTATTTCAAGAGATGAATATTTCTGTAACTATTTGAAACCTCTTATTTAAAAGTATTGCTTTGTTTTGACATAGATAATGATTAAATACAAATCACAATGCAAAATGTATCATCAGCTACCATCCTTTCCTGCTCTCTTGAAGTTACTCATTTGATCAAGCTTTGATTCTGTGTATTGCCAACTTTCTGGTCATTGTAGCAGACTAAAATGTAATCATTAGAAGTTTCTTAATCTTGAGAAACCCTTTAAAAATACTTCCTTTTTTTTCCCACTTACTGGTGATTCATGGAGTAAAAATGTGAACAGTTTGGGTTTTAACTTTTACTGTTAATTTTGCATCTGCCATACTTTATGTGGTTTGTTAAGATCGAAACAGTAACCAAGAGTAGCTAATAGAAACATCTACTTACAAACCCCAGGTATGTGAGAGCAGCACTGATGTGGACAGTGATCCAGAGAGACCCAGCCTTCTGCACTTGCTGTCTCTCTCTGAAAGTGAAGGGGATGTGCAGACTGACTGCAGCTTTGCCTCATCAATGAGCAAGGTCTCAGGTAGGAGCAGTGAGAAAAACTATCTGAAAATCAGTTTTTCTGTAGTTTTTAAATATAAATAGATTTAAAGTGTATTTATGTACAGTGAATTGGAGGAACTGGTTGGAAGGTGTAAAGTTTTCAGTCTTGTTTGACACTGTATTACTTTATATTCTACCAGAAATAGAAGACTTCCTCTCTCAACCCCCACCCAAGGAGATAAAAGTTGAACAGGACCTGGAAATACAGCGGGAAATGCAGGAGGAAGTTCTGCTTTATGGCAGATTTGCTCCATGCCTCCTGTTTGGAGTGGGAAAAAAAATGCTATTATATCTGCCAAGCTAGATGTTCACAAACACAGCAGCTTTGAAGAACAAACACTTATTTAATCAATAGCAGAGCTGTCTGTCATGACTTTGATTTTAAAAAACATAAGTTTGTTCTTCAAGGGGGTGTATTTTTTTTCTATCCCATAGATATATTTAGCTTTTTAATTTTTTTCTTTACATTATTTTGGTATTTCTGTATGTTTTTGTCTCCACAGTCTTTTTATTGCTTTCCCAATGACCCCTTCTATGAAACATCATATTTTAGCATCCCGTCAGTTTCTTTTTTCTGCTCACAATAGCAGCTGGAAAATATTTCCGGAATGCTGAATTTTTAGATAAAATGTTGTAGAAAATTGGAGTGTTGGGTTCTGCCTGGCAAGTGTAATACCAGACAGTGCTCTAATGCCTGATACTGGAAATGCATTGCAAGGCACATTTGAAAGCTTTTGCTCATGTTTTAAACTTATGATGGTTTTTCTTGCTTGCTTTATTCTTTGCTTGCTTTTTCCTTCTTTATCTCTCTCTGTGTTTCTTATTCCCCTGTTGTGTACTTTCCTCCTTATGTCATGTTTCTGTTCTTCTGTGATATTGCCTCTCTACCCTCAGAAGAATGCAATCTTGTTTTTTCGAGCTTTTCTCTTTATTTTGTAAAGTCCAGAAGTGGTAATAGAGTAAAAAATTTGATCAGCAGCAATTGGAAAAATAAATGCATGTTTAAAACTCCAGACAGAATTAGGGAGGGGGGAAAAGGTATAAAAATGGTGATGCAAATTTTTTTGAATATTATGCTAGAACCTTTCATCCTTACATATTAAAATGACAACATTTTGAGGTAAAAAGTCACTGTATGTTTGTCCATGTAGAATCTTGGATGTTATACAAATATAATACGAAAAGGAAAGAATTGAGTGAAGAATTTCTAGTGAAAGTGTTCCCTTGAATTTTCTTCCCCTTATTGATGTCTAGAGGAACTCCTTTCTTCCTTGGTACTTGTGCCTTTCATAGGCCTTGTTGCTTAAAGTTTTGGAACAGCAAGATAATCCTAAGTAGGCCATAATTTATTGTCTTGGTTGGTTGTTTCAGAGGTTGAATTCAGCTTCCAGTAGTCGTCAATTTCACTAAAATCATTTGAAATTAGTTAAGAGTTCAGTGATACTTGAAGTAAATTTTGGTGAAATCAGACAGCCATAGGTATAGTTTTGCCTATTGAAATTTAACATAAGTAAGTGTATTCTAGTCTGTTGTAAACTCTTGTGAAGATTCATGAATATTTTCTTCAGTGTTGTTTCTGCTGAGCTGTTATTGCTACAGAGTAGAAACCTCAACACCCTTCTTTCCCTAAGAGGCTTGTCCAGGCGGCAATTGGGGGTTTTTTCCTTGTTATTTTTGTGTAGGGTTAATAGCGAATTCCACTGAGTACAGCACCGAGCTGTTGCTAGAGAAGCCTATAAAACTCTTAAATTATTACTGCGTGTAACTGTGTGTTGTCATGCCTTGCATAAGCTGGAAGAAATAAAAGGAAATTGTGTGCCATCATTAAGGCCACAAATATAATGAAGATTATTTTAAATTGAGTTAAATGTGAAATTAAGAATGAAGCTTCAGTCATGAAGCTGCCTTTAAGCACATCTATCCATGTGAAAGGTGAAGCAGTTGACTCGAGGGATTAAACCGATGTTCCTTGCAGTGTTTATGCCTTTGTTCCCTGACGCACTTGTGCGTGCTGGGATGCTCTGCTCTGCACCAGGAGTTGGGGCTGGCTCGGAAGGGCTGTGCCCGGGGCAGTGCCGGGGCTGTACTGTGCCCTTGCCGGGGCCGTGCCGGGGCCGTGCCCGAGCGGTGCCCGTGCCGGGGCCGTGCCGTGCTGTGCCGTGCCCGTGCCGTGGCCGCAGCGCGGGCTCCGGGGCCGGTAGGTGGCACCGCAGCCCGGCCCTGGAGCGCGCTGTCTGCGGTGTCCCCGTTGTGCGCTGACCCTGCCACCTCGCAGGTGTGGCTGTCGCCGAGCCGAGGAGCTGCCAGGCTCTCGGAAGGTCCAGATTGTTTCCAGCGGGCTCTTTGCCCTGGCCCTGCATCTCCCAGCTGGGGAGCTGTGGATCTAACTCTCGCCGTTCCTGTCTGAATCGGTGAACAGTTTGTGGGGAAGTGAGGGAAATCTCTGCAGTCAATGCTGACATTTTGTGCTGGTGTGCTTTAAATGCGTTTTCCTTCGTCCTGGCTGGGTCATGATGTAGGGAAGAGAGACCCACAGGGGCTTTTTTAATTATTATTTATTTTTTTTGTCCTCTTTCCCTGAACTCGCAGGTTTCACTGCTGAAAAGGTTCCAAACTCATAAATCACTCTACTAAACTAAATTTTTTCTTTTCTCTGTTTCTCTTAGTTTCTAGTGATTCAGTAAGGAAGTAGAGGGGTTCAGATGTTAATTTATTTGGGTTTTTTCCCCACCTTCTTCGCCATTTCCTACATTTTTCTTGTTTCTTTGGCATTGAATTTATATACATTTTTTAAAAAACTACCTGTGTTTCCACAGTTAGAGATTATAGGGCAGATACATAGGGCAGACTTCTAAAATCAGTAAAATTTCTGCAATGTAAAAGACTTCTTCATTAAAGTCTTACCTGTGTTGAAAACTGTGTTTTAATCCCAAACTCAGAGTCATTGATTTCAGTACATCATATTTTTCCTTGTTTCCTCATAGTTCCTTTATCTCTCAAATGGAAAACAGTATTTCCAGCTCATAAATACTGTTAGTTATATGTTATATAGGAGTTAATGTCCTAGTCAAGTGGAATAGCACTTAATGAAACAGGTTCTCATCTCATACTGTGGTAGATGAATAAGTTAGGGTTAAACTGTTTCATAGAAAAGTACACAAACAAGCAAAAAACTCAAAGTAATTATTTCAAAATGTTACTAGTTGCTGAACAACTATTGTATGTTCCATTGTCTTGTTTTTTTGTATGCCATGGTTCATGTTTCTATCATATCAATTACTTTTTGTCTTTTCTGTTTTTAACATAAACCCAAGAAAGCACCTCTGTGTACTCTGGATCAGTAGATGGCAGCTTGTATTTAATGAAGAACCAAAAGGAGAAACTGAGGATGACGATGCCAATGACCCTTTCATTTTGTTACATGGCATTACTCTGGGTGAGAGAACCAATTACATTGTCTGAGCTCTTAAGGTATGAATAGTCTCTAGTGAAGAATTCTTACTTTTATAAATATTAATAATTTTTTTTAAAATAGATCTCTTCTATTGCCCTCTTACAAATTTGCTCAGTAATAGTGAAAAGTTCTTTGTATTTAGTTGTCTTGTCTTTCCTTTGTCATAACTATTTGTGCAGCTGCTGTTGGAGAACCTTCTCTGATTGCAATGAATTTCAAAGACCTATAAGGAAGAAAGTTTGGAAGTTAGAGAAGCTTTTTATCCTTTTCCTTCCAAAATTCTTAAGACTTGCTGGAGGTGTGTATGGCCACACTTCTGTAATATTTGCTGTTGTCAGCATGTCAGAATTAAATGAGTAAACATTCTCCAGGACTTACATCAGTGTCATCATGCAAACAATACCAGCAGTATACAGTGATCTGAAATGTAGCAAAGTAACTTCATGCAGTGGAGTTATTAATTGAAATTAATATAGAAAGATCATTTTGTCTTCATATCTTTGTATCTTTAATTATTAAAGTTCAGAATAATACCTTTTAATATGGGAGGAATAAATTGTTCTAATAATAGGGTTTGATGTTAAGTGGAGACTGTCAGGCTACTGCTGACAATGCAGTTCCTTTCTCTCCCCTACAAAAAGACCATGAACACTTTCCTTATTTACTTCAGGGGTGAAAAATAACTCATCAACTCTTCTTGTTGGCAATAAGTATTTTAAATTGGGCCCAAATAAGTTCAGGAATTCCTAGATTTTCCTTGGAAGATCTTTTGTATTCTGATACTCTTTTTAAACAACTGTTGAAATACTGGTTATTTCTAAACAGATGGTGAAAAAACATTACTTGGCCAAAATTTAAGGAATAGAAATACTCAAGTAAATACATTGGCAAATCAGATTGAAAACTCAGACAAAATAAGGGAAAAACTGATTAAAAGTTCAGTGCTTTCTTTTTTGTTTTTCAAATATGTAACCTGTGAGTTAAAAGACAAGGCAATGGGTACATTTTCCCCCACCTGTGGTGCTTCCAGCTGGTGTAGCTGCTGAAAGTGTGATGAATGCAAGGGGAGTTTTCCCCCAGAACCTGATATTCCATCGTAACCTCTCTCCCCTGGCGTGCCAAATTCCACCTGCACTTTTCTGGCTTTGTACAGGCTTTCCAAGAGGGATGGGTATTCAAGGACACTTTTCTGCAAATACTTTCAAAATGGGGAGGTTTTTATGTCTTGAAGTACAGTAGTTACTACTAGATAATCAATTGCTGTGCAAAACAATTTAACCCTTTGATTTTATTTTAGGGCTGGCTGTTGCCTTCATTGATCGGAATTGCACAAACCATTACATATTTGTATAACTGGACATGCTATTGCATAAAAAATGCTTGTGAAATTTTCAGTAAAATACCATAATATTTAGAATTCAAACTAGTACTCTGCAATACAGAAGTATTTATTGAGTAGATTAAGAAATAGTAGAACTCAAAAGTAGTGCTCAGGAACAAGATTTTTACTGGATACATTCTTCCTTAGGAAATTCTGTACAAGTCAGAACTACCATAACATATTCTGTATTTTTGTGAATGATCAGCAAACAAATAATGTAAAACCTGTCTGATAATGTTTGTATATGGCAAAAATCCAGACAGTCAATTATAATTTCTGGGACAGAGCAACTGGCTTCACACTAGAGAATTATTAGTTACCCCATCCTGTTTGGAGAGAAAATTAATAATTAAATATATATTCTTTGGTTATTGTGTCTTGGAAACTGTCTCTGGCAGCATTGTTGGTTCATACCAGGCAAAGACAACTTCACGTGTTTCTGTCTTGTTACAATGGTGTGGTTGGAAGAAAACCCAACCAAACAACAACTGTTGAAGTCAGCTGTCAAGAGGGAAGATAGATTGTTTTGTTTACATATGAATGGTAAATTATTGTATTTGGCACTTTAAAAATTGGGGACTGCAGAAAAGATCCTGGACAATTATTTGGAACCTGGAGATTGTCCTTTGGACTAATATTCTTAAGAGATGTGCACACTTGAAAGGATTTAGAGAAAACATGAAAGCAGTAAAAAGGCTGGAAAAAGATTTTAAAAATCAAGCAACAAATATAGCACAAAAAGGCATAATCTGAAACTAATAATTGAACGTTGAAATAAGGTTATTTGAATGAGAATATATAATTTAATTAGTTACAATTTATGTGTGTAAGGCTGTGTAAATCATAATGATTCAGTAACTTTAAATGCACTGAACATAGGAATTAAGTACAGAAAGTGAAGTTTAAAAGAATGTTATTTGTATTGCAAAGTTTCACCATGATACGATAGTTATATAAGACTGTAATTACGTTATCATGCTTCCCTCCCTACCCTTAAGGTCTTTGTCTTTCAACAAGTTTGATGAAGAAGTAGAAAGAATTTTAAATTGCATGAACTACCATAAAATACTTGTTTTCTGACTTCTGAATATTTAAGTTTAAAAAATCAGACAATGTTCACATTTTTGCATGCATTAAGATACAAAATAACGACAGACTGAAGATGAAAACTATGCAGGGAAAGCATTAAGTATTCAGCATTACCTTTTAAGTCTTTGTAGGCAAATTATTTTATTTAAACCAGCTGAATTAGAGTTCTGTTTAAAGTTCTGCCTTGTTTTTTCCTCAGTTTGGTTTTCTCTGTACCCTGAAGTCAGCTGACTACCACTCCTCCCTTGTGATACATGCTTAGGCACTATGGTTGGGCAATCTGCCAGCTTTTAAAGGATTTACAACACCAAAAATATACTCCTCCTTGCTACTTGACACACTTAGTAGAAAAACACTACAATTACCTCCTCTGACAGGAACATTTTGGTTTAAAAATAACACTTTCAAAAACGTTCTGCTCAAGTCTATGCCACACATTAAATCCTATTCCACTGTGAATAGTCTTAAAATATTCCATATGATGCATATTATTCATCTAAATAATAAAATAGGTCTGGAAAAAGTTTCAAGATGCTAGATTTTTGAGACTGAGAAATAATGCCTTTCAAATGAGGTTATACCTAGTTGTGCTGGCAAGACTAAACTTATAATCAGTTTGTGGCATTACTGTGGCTTTAACAGATGCATCACTTCCTTGTAGGATGCTGAGGACCTTGGATTTTTTTCATGCTTGGGCCTTATTAATGTATATTGCTGCTATAATTAAAAGAACGTGGACTGTGCACTGTATCTGCCAGTCAAGTTTTCAAACACCTCCCTGATAGAACATAGTCGTGCAGGTGTTTTGACCATCTGTCTGTTAAATGAAAGGTTTGGAGAAACAGCAGACAAAAGAAACTGTTCTGAAGTGCTATTCCAAATCTGGACTTCTCAATTAAGACTGCTTAAAACTTGAATCATCAGCACATTCTATTCATAACAGAGTATTTGTGCTGTATTTTTAGAGTGTAAAAGCAACTTTTAACCTGAGAGAAAAAAGCTTTTTTTTTTTTCTGGAGACAGTGATTTTAAACTAGAAGAGATATTATTTTTTAAACAGTTTCAGTGCTTTGACTTGGTACAGCCAAATTAGTGAAAACTTGTTTTTTTTAAAATGATGTTTTGGTGGACATCATTTGCTTGTCTCTTGCAGTGTAAGTATGTGGTTCCAGCATCAGTTTAAGCTGCTGCAAGTTTTTGTTGCTGTGGTCTTGCATAAACATTTCTGTTCTTTCTCTTGCCATGGGTACTAGCATTCATCTGGTTTATGGTTTATGAGTTGAAAGTAGATCTATAGAAGATAAGTTTTATAAAAGAAAGTTTCACTGGACATTTAGTGCAGGCTGGTGTGCTTCACTGCTGTCTCTTTCTGCCTTGTGCTGGTAGTAATGTTCCTGCAGTCATCTGAGTCTGTTGGAGTGAAACCCTGAAGAGACCTAGTTCCCAATCTGATCCTCTGAGAAGTCACACAAGTGCTTTTGTCAGCAGGGAGGAGTGTGAGGCAGGGGACTGAGGGAGGGTGGGATTTCCCATTTCAGAGGCTGCAAGCTGTGAGGGTGGTTTGGCTGCATCACCACTACACCACACCCGAAACAATGCCCTGATTGTCTGTCCTCTTCCACCTGCTGCTGTGCTGGCTCAGGCATTTGCTGCTCTTGGTGTCTTGGTTCCAGGCCTTCATATCTGACAGCTAATGCTGTGATTGTGCCTTAACGTGTGTCAGCCAAAGCTTATCATCAGCTGAGCCAGTAATGCATCACTCTCGCTGAAAGGGGAAGGTCCTGCTTTCCTTTTTTCTCTTCTCCTGCCAGTGTGATGCACCCCCTTCCCTCTGGCAGCTGTTTCACACGTAGAGCCCTCTGTGAACCTCTTCACAGTTTGTTAGATGATGAAATAAACTTTGCTGGCAATAGGTAACAAGTAGTTTTCTGCTGCTGTTGTGACTTATATTTGGGGGAAGAGATGAGCAACAGCAGCTCATGGCTGGATCACAAGGAGGGAGGTCCTGCTAGTTGTGTTGAGCTTTTAGTTTGGTTCAATCAACTTTGTGAAACCATACCTCAAGCTGATGTTCCTCAGTTTAGTGGATGACTCAAATGAGCTAAGGAACTGATGTGCCAACTGCTCAGCAGGTCAGGCAGGGTGGTGAGGACCAGCAATGGGGGCTGGGTTTGGAGAATGACCCCACGGGCGCCCAGTGCACATCTCCCCTCAGGGTGGGGAAATGCTGTTTGTGCTGGTTGAGGAAAGCTACTGAAATTTCATTAGCGAAATGATCATTGCACAGTTTGATTAGAAAGGACTGTGCACCACCTGTTACTTCTTCACTTAAGAGACTAATTAGCAGAGCTTTGGAACAAAGGCTGTTGGGCAATATGATTTTTCATATTGCTGTTATTTTTCAAGGAATCATTATGAATTATTCTAACTGAGACAGTTTTGATCATGAAATGCACTTTTTATTTTAATCCTGGGTTTAACTCTTTTTTTTCAAGTTAACTGAAAATTCGGGTAAGACTGCTTAAAAAAAGAGTATAACTATAAACTTTGCAGTAACTAGCTTTTAAACAGAATTTTGGTCAACTTCAACAGATGCACACTTCATAACATGGAACAAATAGTGATGTGGGCACAGAACTGGGAGATAGCAGGTGAGCTTGTGAATTACTGTAGGCTCAGAAGGGACATGAAATGTTTGTAGGCCAAGAGGTTACTAATACATGTAGCAAGGTCAGAGAGGTCCTGTGCAGATAACACTCCTCAGCAGGGGAGAAAATGGTTTTCAGTCCTGATATTAGTTAATGAACAGTCTTTTCTGTTTGTAATGTTAGCTTATTCAGGTTTAATGTACTCTTTTAACAAAATTGGTTTGGAGAAGAGGAGATGGGAAGACATTTCTAGCTTAGACCTATGGGATACTACCAGTGTGCCTTGGTGTGGAATGAGTGTGTTGCCTTGTGAGGATCTGTGCTTGTTCAATGCTTGCTTAGCCTGTTGTGGGTGTCTGTTAAGATGCTGGATAAGAGCAGGGGTTTGGTGTAGTGGTGGCTTTTTATTGGTGTCTGTTGTTAAGTCTCATCTTTTATATGTATATATAGATATGTATGCATGTGTGTATTCAAGAAAAATATCAATACTGTCAACCACTTATCAAAAACAGTTTTTAACAGCAAAGATTTTTTATTTGTGTGCAAATAAAAATTAAACTATTTTTATTTATTAGTGTACAAAACAATTTCTATTCATACCTCAGTAATACTTTTTTGAAAAGTATCATCATAGAAAGGTAATTCATGTGGCTTCAGTTCTATGTATCCACTGATCATTCTGTGCTTTTCTTCCCTATTGTGTTACCTGATTCAAACTCCTCCAGCAGAAAGTCCATGTTATGAAAGTAAAATTTACTTAAAGCTTTAGAATTTTGGAAAAAAAAAATCCATACCATTCAAAGGAGGCTTAAAGCAGTTCAAGAAATGCAGTAGTTGAAGAATGTGCAGAACAAGCTCCATGTAAGCTTGTTGATTGTATGCTTACTGCCATAACGTCATCATTTGTCAGTTACATCTGAGCTTGAACTTAAAAGCATGCTAAATGATTGAACTGGTTTTTATTCTCTGGAGCATTTTGGATGTGTAATTTCAGGTTGAATTGTTTAGGTAGCATAATATTGATGTTATTTCAAATCAGAAGTTGATTTGTATATTAATTTTATAATAAACATGAATTTTTCATCCTATATATTATTTTGATTTGGTCTTCATTTTTTTTTAATGCAGGTATGTTGTTGAAGGGCATATTCCATATTTGAATGTTTTTCAGCATTTTCCAGAGAAGATGAAGTTATGTGGACTTGATCTTAAGATCTTTTGTGTAGAGGTAATTTTTTCTTAAAGAAAAAATTTTTAAAAACCCAAATCAAAACCTAGTTTTTTTGTGGTATTTTAATTATTTTGGTCACTGTACTAATAAATTGATTAAATCTATTGTTATGTAATAAGATTCATGTTTCACAGTATTGGAGCCTGGCAGAAACTAGTGCACTCGGTGACTTGGAGTGCTTTAATCTTTAACCAGTCTTATTAAACTGATTACTCAAATTAGAATGAAATCAATAAGTACTTGTGGAGAAAAGGGTATTCAGAACTGTTCTCAAAACACCCAGAAACAGGATTTAGCTTCAAGTCTAAGGGCAGTATATTATCCCTTCTGGTGCTTATTTGAAATAGCTTTTGAATTTGTTTTAATATTCTTTTAATAAAATATGGTTTAGATGCTATCTCTTGTTCTGTTCCTTGCTGTACTGATTGAAATATATCAAACCTAAAATCTACATAAGGGAATACAGCGTTTCTAGGGACGGAATAGTAATGGACAGTCTTGAGTGAAATTTAAATTTCCCTTATTTAAGATTCTTATGTATTGTGGTAACAATTGCCCAATGACATTTCTGTTGCAGATAAAAAATTATTACGGATTTTTGAAGTGGGCAGCTTTTAAGAGCAGAAAGCAGCAATTCTGCCAAGCCCTCACTGATGACATTGCAAATAACATTACCATTCTCCAATATGTAACTTATATTCAGCAGGTCATGAGTTGTTCAGGAGTTGTGCCCTCAGAAGTTTTAGCATTTATATTATTTTTGGTTTTAAATTACTGCTTTCCTGTCTGGTTAAATGAGAATTATGACCTCAACTTCTAAAAACCAGGAGATAAATTTAATATAAAACCTCTTGATTTCTTTGTCTTAGATATTTCCTTAACAGAAAAGCTGTTACCTTGAAATATAAGTATAAACTTGTTTTTAAGTCTTCATCCTTCTTTGCCTCTGTCTTCTGGATGAGTTTTTGTTTTATGAATTGCAGCTGTAAATCTTGTACCATTCCTCACAGTGGGAGAACTGGTTTACAGAGAGGAGATGACAGTTTCCTTTGGAGGATCCTACTGTTTCCTTTTGGTATAGGGCTGCTCCCTTCACTTCCAAAGCATAAGTAGATATGCACACTAATCAAGTAGTTTCTTAACTGTGTTTTCACTGAGATATATAGATACAGTTCTGTAAGCTTACTGTAGCATTTGATCTCCAGCCACTCCAGTATTATTGTGGCTTCCTCTTTTTAGAAATATCTACTCCATACTCTACCTTCAATGTTACTTTAGTAAGGCATCCTCACTTTTACTTCGTTTTAATGTTTTTTACTACGTCATGAGGCTGATAATTGCAAAATCCTTACTAGCTCTTTCTTACATCTGATGTTTCTTGCTGCAGCACTGAGATGTCTTGCTTTGTCTAGTTTTGGCATCTGAAGTTTGAGAAATTTGAGAGATGAGGTTATTATCCTGGAGGAGGAAATGAGATTGTATAATACTCCTTTCTAAAAATATAGCTTACATTCTTTTCTGCTTTGTGCTCTGTATAGAATATTTTGTAAATATTTAAAAACTGTAAAAACTTAAAAACCTCTATGATATTATGGCTTTATAACCAGGTGTGTGAGATGTTCTAATGCCATTATTTGTTGAGCTTCAAGTCTGGTGAATATAACAGGTGCAAACTTGTTCCAAAATATTGATAACTGACAGAACTATTCCAGGTGTTTCTTTTTTTATGCTGAACAGATTTTTAATGCATTTAGTTGTGTCCTATGCAGCCCAAATTTGAATCAAGAAGTAATTATGTTACCGTAACTAGAAGGATTTGAAATCATACTAAATATCACTTTATCAGTTAAGTGCAGATGATGCCTTAACTTGATGAGGCTCATCTTTTATATAAATATTCTCAGTGGCTTAAAGAGTTTTTTTAGTAACAATTTCCCACATACTCAAAATATGCTGAATTTGTACAAGGTTGAAGTTGTTACAGGTGTTAGAAAAGTCAATGCAATGTTATTACAAGGTGAGTCATGTCTGCTTTCTGTGTAGTGGCATGTGTATGTATACATGCACAAAGGGTTTTTTATGACTTGTCATTTAGTAGTAGTTTTCCATATGCAAGGGATGGGACTGGTTTCAGGCTTCCCAGCTGTGATAAATTTCTGTGCTGTGTAATTTAGGGATGGAGTCTGTATCACTGACAATTTTTCCCTGTGTTGCATAGTGTTTAGCAATTAGAGGTGATTGCAGTATTTGCCATCCCAGGAGAGGCTGAAAGAGTTGGTGGGTTTATCACTGAGAAGGGAAGGCTGGGGGGATTTCAGTAATGTGTATAAATGTCTGTCAGGAAAGAGTGAGGATGGTGTCAGGCTTTCTTCTTGGTGCAGTGGAAGGACATGAGACAGCTGTAAAACAGGGCACAAACTGAAAAACAGGAAATTCCATGTAAATATAAAACTTTTTCACTGTGTGAGGATGATTGAGTGCTGGAACAGGCAACCCTGGGCCACTGTGGAGTCCCTGTCTTCAGAGGTACACAAACCTGATGGGACACAGTCCTGAGTAGCTTGCTGTAGTTGATGCTGCTTCAGCAGAGGTGTTGGACTCCAAGTATAATCTCCAGAGGTCCCTTCCAGCCTCAAGTATGCCTTGTATTCAGTACAGGTGGCAGATAAGCCCTTCATATTTTGGTAGTGGAACAGCTAACAAGAAGGGCATAATTCTTCATTCTGCTGAAACTAAACTTTATTTAGAACACCTCCCACAAAGGTATGGTTGCATCTGAACACTTCTGTCCAGAGGTCTGGGAGTTCTGGGCATGACTGTCCCATAAAAAAGAAAAAAGGAGCCTCCAGCTCTCTGTATCATTTTTAATCATGATGATAACTGTTGGACAGGTGTCAGGGCCTAGCTGGTGATAAGTACTACTCAAAAGTGTTTTATGAAGGATAAAAGTACGTTATATAGCAGATCTTTAAGAAAAATGAGTTGTTTATCTTCCATATGTATTTATCTTTCCACTGCTCCAAGTCAGTTTTCTAAGCTTTTTCTTAGTCATCTTATTTATCCCTTCCTGTATTAAATCATATGTATATTAGAAATTAGCCCTTGGAAAAGAGGTTTTACTGAAATGTACAATGAGAGGGTTAACAGGGCAAACAGCAGCAGCATCAAGATGCTCCTGTTTTGTTCAGAAGTTCTAACTTGCCAGGGAGGAAAAGCAAAATTTCATTTTTCTAAAACAAGTATTCTTATTCCATTTGATTAAAATCTTTTTGTGTGAAGGAAGAATAAGATATATAAGTTCTTGGTTTTGTTCTCTGCAGGAGGTCAAGGTTTTTTCTTTGTATTTGCAAATTGTTTAATTACAGTAAATCTCTGTTCATCCTAAGGCTTGTGCCAGTAGCCAATACATCTTTGGTAAGTGCAGTCATCTTTTCTCCTTTGGGTGGAAGTCACCTTTGTTCCCTTTTTAATGCACATAGGATATCTAGGATTTTAGGATATCTGTTTCTTTCAAAACCCATTAGTGTAGGAGTTAAAATGTATTTGTAAATTAGCAGTAGTATATATAAAGTTCACTGGATAATCTCTTGCTTTTAGAGATTTATCTTTATCCTTATACAAAATTGATTAAAGCATCCCTTTTGTCTTGAACTATCAACAACTTGTCTTTGCCATAGGTCCATCTTGCAATGCATTCTATACTTGGAACTGTATACCCAATTGTCTTCCAAGTATTATTTTGCTTGTGCTTAAAAGTTGGTTGTGCTTTGCTGCCTCAAATTTACTTTTAGCTTTCATTATTTTTTATAAAACACATTATTTTTCAGTGTGTTTTACCTTCAACACATTGTAAGTGGAATTTTTTTTTTTTCACGTCCAAAAGTAATACTTGGTTTTAATTCTCACATTCTTCACACACACACAAATTTAAATATATTTGTATATATAGGTAAGCAGGTCGCTCCCATGGATGTTGGGCAACATGATTTACTGAAGTACTGAAGATAACAACCACGTCACTTTGGAGTATGTGCTGTGTGCAACAGGATAGGTGTAGTCTCATAAGCATCTTTCAGATCCTGTTGTGCTAAAGAGCTTTGGAGATGGTTGTCTCTCAATGCACAAGTATCTGGACTTGGCAAGGGGCACAATGTGTGACCTCAGAGAAGTTCCCTTCTCTCAATCTCTTCCCCAAATTTAAAAGAAAACTTTGGGAAGAAATGAGTTAAGAATCTCTTTCTTCCCCAGGGATAGGGGGCCTGGAGAAAGTTGAGCTTGGTGGGTTAGTTAAATTCTTTTCAGACCTGTCTACCAACTTGTCCCTGAAGACAAAAGGAATGAGTATTTACTGGATTGTCCTTGCTACTTCTTCTTCTGTCCTGGGGAGTGGTCATGGATCGGCTTCTCTATAAGCCTTTCTCCAGTCCCCCTTCCCATTCCTTTACTCTTAGGTGGAAATAGCTGCACAATTCTAAATCTGCATGTTTTACAAGGCTGCTGAATGTTTTAGTGTTGATGGTGTTGTTGATACACCTTGCTGCCTAGGACTCTGTATCTTAAAAATACTTCCTTTTTTGTTTTGTAATTCAATTCCATCCTCTCTTTTCGTGGTTTTTGTTTGTTTGTTATGATCCAGAGTATTGCTGCCTATAACAAGAAATGTACTTACTTAAAAAGATTTGACCTTGCCAACATGATAAAATTACCATCTATACTACTTTTTGATTGTCTTAGTATAGCTTTTTGTTTGTTTCTTTTTACACATCCAACTTCCAATTTAGATTAAAAGAAGCACTGTTTCGTTTGAATTCTGCTCTGTCTAACTCACCTATTTCCACCCCTGGATGTCTTGATTCTTAAATGACTTCTACTCATTTAAATGACTTATAGTCAACTCCTCAGAATTTTCCATGATACAGAAATGTTTTCCAAACGTCCAGCTGAGGATGGTGTTAGCATTCTTCCTTACCTTTGCCTGTGGAAAATTCTTGAATGCATCCTGGTAAAGCAGCAAGAATAAACTCTGCTAGTCATAAATCACTGTTGTGGACAAGAGGGAGGAATCATGAAACTCAAAATCACATTTCATGACTTTTTCCCTTTTATCCCACTTAACTGAAAAGCTTCTTGTTCTTACCTTCTTGCTGATCCCTTGTTTCTGTCAGGTTTAATGGCTTATCATTCTATATTAAAATTATGTTTCTTTCTCTCTGTATTGGATTAGGGGAGTAGCTCTGGGCAGCTCAGTTGTGTTCAGTTAAATAAGGACTTTTAATTAATGCTCCATTATGAACTGATGTTGGCTATGATGGAAAATTGAAGAGTTTGAAAACAAATGTTTGCTGCTCTATAATTCATCCAAGGCTTTCTTTTCCCTAAAGGTAACCTGTGATAGGTGTTGAAGTAGATGCTATAATGTGTTTATGAAGTGGACTGGAAATTTTCAGCTCTTTAGAGAACATGCCACTTGGTGTGGAGTGTTTTATTCTGTATGATGCTTTGGCTTTATTGTATTTGTGTTGGAGTAGTACATACCTTGCACTTATGCATTCACACACACACTCTCCTTAGCTTGGATTAGTAAATTTCTTTCCTCTTTTATTTGGGAGTGAGAAGTTTCCTTGAAAAATTGAGAGATGATCATTCTTCTCTATTCTGCCTGGAAAGTTTCCAACTCTTTCGTTTCTTCTTTTACAGTATTCTATAGTTTCTATTTTCTTTTTGTTCTTCTCTTTCATTTTTTTAAATGTTGCTCAGTTTTATTCTTGGCAGCACTTTGGTATCCATATTTCTCCAGTACTAATCCTTCTGTCACTCATCTTTCTGTGTCAGCTTCCATCTCACTTCTGCTGAGGATTTGAGAGATCTGATTTCTGAGATGAATTTGCCAGGCTGCTCCTCTGCTATCAAATCAAGCATGCTTCTGTTTTACATCTTTGGTCTTCATGCTTTGCTTTCCTGCAGAGCAGCTCTTGAGTTTTGATTAAATTGTGAGTTACGTTCTTCCAGTGAGACTTAATGGTAATTTTGATTTGGTTCCCCTTTAACTTTCTTGTGAAAAAGGAAAAAGGTTTTTCAGATCAGCTTCTTGTGGGAGCCGGAGCTTCAGTCCACTCTCTCCTCTCCTCTCCTGACCTTACAAAGGTTACTTGACTGACAGGATATTTTTAGCTTCTGTTTTTCCCATTGTCATAATATTAATTTGTTCAGGATCCATGCCAAGCTAATCATTCTACAGTTCCTCAATCTCCCCTTTTACATTTTTTTAAATACTGCATACTAAAGTGGAAAATCCTTTGATGTTTAGAATTTCTTAAGATTATTTAAAAAACAACATTTGTGTTTCAGAGAACTCCTCAGTTATTTCCTTGAAGCTTCTTGTGTGTAAATTACCTGGGCCTCTCCTTTGTAAAATACTCCATTTTATCAGATAGTGGTTTAATTTTTTGCAGACATAATTTTTCTTTTCCTTACATGTGATTTTAATGTGATGGATTCCTATTCTTTTTCCAGTTATAGCACAGTCTTGCTTTTCTTCCTGTTTTTTGACTTACTTATTTACCTGTGGTATTGAAATTCAAGATTTTTGGGTGGTTTGGGTTTTTAAGTTTCCCTTCTGCTTACAGCTTAGCCACCTTTACATTGTGTNTTTTTTTTTTTTTAATCTAAGAGATTGTCTCTGAGCATTGCAGTCAAATGCAGCCCCATGCTTCAAAAGGGGAATATTTGTTATGGTGGTTTTTCCTTTATCCAATTATCCCACAATAAAAAGAGGAATATGATGGATCTGTCTGGGAGTGTAGTGACCTACCAGGACTGTACTTAGAGAAGCCTGCTTGAGAACAAGTTTTAATTTTGAGACTTGTATCCTTGTGCAGTACTACCCAGTGTGGGACTTGTCTTCCACATTATGAATGACATGTAATGTTAATCATTTATGTTACAATATGATTAAATGTTCCAGGGTTTTACTATTGCAGATGGGTTAAAGATATGGAACCTCACATTTATATCTTTTTTCTCATTCTCTTCATTACTGGCAATATTACAATCAGAATATGGTTGTTAATACTTGTACCATATAAATCTCAAGTCTTGTGCCGTGTGACCATCCCAAGCCCTCAGCAGCTCAGTAAAACTGTTTTGAATTTACATAGGGATGTGCCACAAAAATGTATGTGAATCAATTCGGCTTTGTTCAAGCATAGTAAAAGCCATTTTGTTTTGTAAATTTAGCTGAAAAGTTTAAGTAATTCAAGACACCTCCTGATTTTGATTTCCCTGTGAATGTTGGGGGCAGAAGAACTGTCAGGTAGCCTGGAGGAAAACATAAAAATTGAGGGTTTCTCATGGATTAAGGAAAGACAATTGCTCTGTGCTTTGACAGTTACCTGCCATTTACAGCTGAAAATAGGAATTGGTTAGTTCTTAGCTTTCGAGCATAATGGCTTGATTTTAGAAATAATTTGGCATTCAATCCCCAGTAATTTCTAATAATCTCTACGACCTTGTTACAAAGTGTGAGGGGGTTAGTGTAAAATACGCTGCTAGGATTGGTTAAATAATTTATCTATCTTCTGACCAGAAGTAGCATCAGTATTATGGGTTTATTGAAAACTAATTCTTCAAATTTACAGTACCTAATAACACAAGGAAACTGTCACTACTTTATCTAAGTGTGTTGCTTGATTTTTTTCACATTGAAAACACTTGTTTGCTTTTTGGTTTAGATACTTTGAGCTGCTTTTGTTTTGTTTCCTGCAGTGAGAAGCATATCACAGATATTTTGCTGTGTTTGAAGTGTATAAATTTAGATAGGATCTTCCCTGGGAAGCTTTGAAAGCAGCTACTCTCCCACTTACTGAGAGTATTTTCATTAGATCACTTAAACATAGATAGCAAGGAAAGATAGATAGAGATAGAGGAACTGTTATTAGAGTATTGGTACTTCTCTCTTGCCTACACTCAGCTCTTCTGGAGGTCTGTGTAAACTTGCAAAGGTTGTGAGCTGTTTTCACTCATGCTGGTAATTCTTCCCACCTTACACTGATAACAAAGCCTAAGGACTTTTTAGTCATTCTTTTCAATACTGGAAGAATTAATATCTCCTCACATAATAAAAGATCACTAGAGACTCTCATTGCACCACAGGGAGGAACAAGTTCTGTCCTTGGATCATGATGTGCTCAGGGAAAAGCAGAGTGTCTGTGGGGATGTTCTTAGGAACGCCAGTAGAGTGTTCTGCTCATAGCTCATGGCATAAATTCATATGGAACTGTAATATTGAGCACTGAAGATCCCTGGAAATCTCACAGTGACTGTTTTTAGCATCGCTAAAGATACAGGTGCTTGTCTTGCTCTTCAGGCCCATGTCTCCCTTGGGTTTTCTGATGTAATTCCTTGATTTGTACCCTAAGTCGGATGCAATGTGGCTGAGTGCTTTCATAGAGCAAATGATAGTTCATTCTTTGTGAATGTTTTATATCAAAGATGCTATTTATGGTACTGTAATTTCATCAACTTAAAAGCAGAAGGATTAGAATTTGCCTCATTACAAAGTTTGAGTATGTGAATAGAAGTTTATAAACTTGACAGTATTTCTTAAGTGCTAGTGTTTCTTTAGTTGTGGGTGTGGATTTAGTCTCCTAATTATAGTATTCTTCTAGGAGGGAGAGGTGGAGTGAATCACTGTTCTAAGGCTTTATGTTTCTTGTCCCACTGTCTAAGGAGGAGTGAAATTCTCTGTATACTTTTGTATTGTGAATATTGTGTAAGGTCATTGTGCTGAAATTGTTATTGTGGAAATGATTTATACTGTTTGGTGACTGTTTTAGTGTTGCTAATTTGGTAGATGACAACAATGCTATGCTAGTAACGTGTTAAATAATTTTCTAGTCTGAAGATGGATTTTCAATAAAATGGTCTGCTGACCTTTCTTGATGAATAAACCATGTGGGAAAAAGTAAAATGCATATCACTGATACATACAAAGATTACTTACACTTGCAGAAGGAATTTTTAAAGAAGAATGGTAATTTTGAAAAAAAAATCCAGTGTAAACAAAAGTGTACCTGCAAGTTCTTTAGTTTTCATCACTCTATTCAGTCTTTGTTTTTTTCACTTTTCCTCTCTTTTTTTTTTCCTCAATAAAATTCTGAATCCTGTGTGGGTGGTTTGGAATAAGTCAAATATTCCCCTTTTTGCATCTACCAAGATAAATAATCTTGGAGATTCATAGTTATGAGAACGCAGATGGAGAAATACTGCTTGAAATTTCTCAAACTTCCTTCTTGTCCAACAGCTGACATGAATATCTCTATTCTAGGTGGAAAAAAAATAGTATTAAGTAAAGAAAAATTGATTTGGAGTGTTCTCTGAAAGCTGGTGTTATCAATGCTCCTATGTTCATGTACCAGCCTTAGTTTAAATACCTGTGTGACCTTAATTTTACAGGTTTCTGTAATCCCTTTATGATGCAGTTTTTGAACATGCAGTTGTTTTAGCCCAACTACATTAGAGTTATTTTCTGATAATTCCTGGTATCTAACAAAGAATGGAGATGAAAAAATATTTATGTTAATTTATAAATCTATAATGTACTATATCTTAAATGCTATATGGAGTTTTGATTGGGTGTTTTGCTTTTCTTACCCTTCCTTCTGTTGCAGAACTGAGAGATACAAAGACTCACAACAAGGATTATCAAATGTAGGGACAATTTTCCTACAAGAAACCATATTATCTACTTATCTTTCATCCTAAAAAAGAGATGACTAAGAGAAAGATGTGGTGATAGTTTGTAGAACATGTTCAGGAGGCAATTGTTCAATGTCTCTTCCAATTCAAAGTCTGGGAGGTATCAGCAGAAGTTACTGGTTTGCAGGTTCAGAGTCAAACAGCAGGAGGTGTGGCTTTGTATGTTTTGTGGGTAACTGGTGAAACTCCTTGCCTTAAAGGATGCTCTGGATGTTAAAAGAGCCAGATGCTGAGTGTATAAATGCCACGGAGGAATAGAGATCTGGAACAAAATAATAGAGAGATCTCACTGCTGAGTCAGCTATAAATGGTGTGAAGCTGGACAGATGTTTGGTAGTGTTGTGGCTTGCTTGGTTCATAAATTCCTCCCTGCACATTTTGCTTGCTCCCTTCTGGGTGCAAGGCTAAATAGATTATTTTGATTGATGTGTCTGAGTCACTTTTTTTTTTGTTGTTGTTCTGAGGTTTCAGTCAGGCTTTCAGTTTGTGGGTTTTGTGTTCTGAGGAGACTATTTTAAAGATCGTAAATCTTCATTTTTCATTAACTAGTTATCTTAGAACAACTCTTTTAAAGTTGTTGTTCAGGCCTTTAAGTTAGGTGAACTAAATATGGTCTGACAAAGTTTCACATTTAGATTTAGAGATCTCAGGATGTTTCTTATTCAACTTGAAAAATGTTGAGGAATTATTAAATGGTAAAAGTATACAAAATCATTGCATAAAAGGGGTATGACTAGCCTACACCAAAGAATTCTAAGCAATAAATATTGCATGTTTCTCTTAAACAAAACTTCGCTGTTTGAAAAAAGATTTTTCATGCTTGTATTTTTCTAGTGAACTTTTGGGTTGTTTTGATGGAGGAACTATAAAGGAATTGCTTGTTTAATAACTCACAATGTAAAATTCCTTACTGTTGAGTAGTAGTGATGATCCCAATGCCAGAAGGAAGCAGGAACACTTGCAAGAAGCCTGGCCTAGAAATGTGGCAAGAGAAACATGAAAAGCCATGTAAGAATAAATAAATTCTAGGTCATGGGGGAGGCATCCTGGGCTGAAAGAGACTGCAGCTTAAGGGGTTTTGCACTTTACCCTTAGTATTTCTAAACAGTGTTCAGTTCTGTGCAGTCCTCTTTTGGCCCTAAAAGCAAGTACAGGTCTTGATTTGTGAGCAGATTAAGTTAATACTCTAACTTCTTTTCATTTCCTTGAATAGAGATTAAAGTTTTACAGTCAAGCATATGAAATTTAGGAATTACTGAAGAGAACATGCCTTTAGCTGAGAGTCTGTAAGTGCACCAGGGTGTAGTCACTACAATTGCATCTCATATTGTTTCTAAACCAAGATAGCGTCTTAGTTCAGCATGCAGGAAGTAGTGAGCTGCTCTGAATCTTTTCCTTTTCCTTGTTTAATATGGAGTTCAAGCATTAGTACAAGCCACGTGAAACCAGCTCAGATGCAGAATATTTGGTTCTTTCTCCTGCTCTGGTGCTGGTCATTCCCTCTGGTGACACAATGGCTGCTCCTACTGGGCTGGGCTCTCAGGGGTAGTGTTGTGCTGTTGTGTCCCAAGGTGGAAAACTGGGACAAAGACACCTGCCTGAGGAATTGGGTGCGTTTGTGCCACAGTCATAAAGAAACCCGAAGATTTTCTAAATGCTGTAAAATGGTGCCTGTATTTAATTTATTTTTCCACATTAGCTTTTTGAAAGGATTTTGTATCCCTTAATAATCTGCTACTGGCTAAAGTACATGTCTTCAAGTCATCACACAGCTCTTAGGAAACTGCTGACATATGGATTGTCTAACACTCTCAGTTTTGGTGGATTGCACATATATATTTTAGTTTGGATCTGATTCAAACAGAATAATTTCTGACTGAGTCTGTTAGTGAACTCATAAATGCAGGTCAAAGTATTTGCAGTTTTCTCCTGGAGAGTTTGGACAGGAATGACAACAGCTTTCTGCTTCCCTGGAAAGTGTATCCATCAGACGGGCTTTTAGACACATTCCTCTGTTTGCTGAAATCTTCCTCTCAAAATATGCCAGGTCTTATTTGTAAGAGCCTTTTTTCCTGACTAAAATTTGAATGACCTTAATTGCCATATGATTTTTTAATTTCTTTTTTTCAGTAGTAACTATTTAAAAAATTCAAATTAAGACAGAAGCCAGTCATTCTTGTTTATTAAAAAAAAAAAAAGCTTTTAAGAAGGATAAAATTCTAACTATACAAATTCTGCTAATCAACTATGCCACACTTCCTTTCCCAAACAAACAGGGATTCTTGCTTTGGTCTGCTGGTGTTCTGAAATACCTTGTAATCTTAAGGTTTTTGGGAGTGGGTGTGTATCTATTAGTGGGGCTTTTTTTCTCTGCCTAGCTGTATTTTTTGTGCATTTTAGCAGGTGCATGCAGTACTTGTTCAGGATAGAAAGTAGTGCAGAATGAAAAGAAGCAAGGGTGAGGTTTTATTTGGAAGAAAAAAAGCTGAGGAGGAAGTTCACTGCTGAAAGGGTTATTGTAATCAAGTTTATCATGAGAGCTTGCTGTTGTGTAACAGAAACTCTAGCTTGTCCATACCTGTCTTTAAGCATTACTTAATGAATAAAGAAAACAAACCTACTAAAGTATTTATGAAATTCAATAAAATTTGTTCCCAAACTCTTGAATTTCCATACATTATGATAGTTCAGCTCCTTATTGGAATCCTCTATGTATTTTTAGAAAGACTACTTTGTTTTAGAAAAGTGATATTTGGCAGAGTTTGCCTGTGAGCATGAACAAGCTAACGCTCAAGCACGTGTCTCTTGTGGTTTAATAATATTGAAACTCATTTATTCAAAAACCACTTTAGCCAGGAATCATGTAATGAAAAATATGTCTTCCTCTGAAAGTAGCCCATTAAAAAGTCTGTTAGGCAGCCAAATTTTTTTGTCCTAGTAAAGGCATACATCTGCATTGGACATTCAGTTGCCTTTTTTCTCTTTGTATGTAGGTTGCTTGCCATCTTGAATTCTTCAATAGAGACTGCCTGTATCAGTTTAATGCAGTCTAATACTCTGGCACCTAATTTTTTTCTCTCAAAAAGGCATAAGCTTTGTTTATTGAGTCATTTTCTAAAATTAATCTTTTTGCTATATAAAGACCCTTCTCACTTGCTCTACAGCAATGATCAGGAGTAATTTGGAATTTTAGGATGTAGTAGTTGTTGCAGCTGAAACAGTTATTAAAAGGAGAGAGGAAGTGAAAGCCTGCCAGTGTGACTTCTGTGATTTTCAAATGGTATGCTGACTTCTTTTTTCTTCCCTTCTGCCCATTTGTTACCAGACAGATAACTTGGGCAACTTGTCTACCTGTCTTTCAGGTGGAGAAATTGATTTCCTTTCATTTCTTCCTTCTGCTTGATGGCAGGCTTGTAAAGGAGCAGCTTTACTTGTGTGCTTGGTCTCTTTGTCTTTTCTAATGAAAGAGGTTTCACGAGATTCATATTTCTTTGCAGTTAATCTAAATGGAGTTACAGCAGTTTCACCTGTCGTCTTCTTGTCATTTGGTTCCCTTTTAATAATTCCAGGCACACCCTCTTGCTGTTACATCAGCATCTGTATGTGATTCATGGATATCAGGGTTTTGAGAAATCTGTCCACTCATTTAGTCCATGTAAAGATGAGTGCACTGAGTCAGTTCTGGGGCTCATGGAGTCAGTTCTCCTGTTCTGGATGTGACCAAGGAAAGGAAGCAGGAGCAGGGTGCAGGGTGCAGGGCTTCTCCCCCATACACTTTCACACTCACCAGCAAATCACAAGCCTGGGGTGTTTCTATACAGCAGTGCTGACAATGCCATGGAATCTCAAGATGGTTTGGATTTGGGTTGGAAGGGACCTTTAAATGGTCTCTTCAAACATTGCCTATGTCTTTTCTGTACACCTTTTGCTCTGGCAAGGAAGGCTTTCCTTAAAAGACTACACAGAATCTAACTGTGTGACAAAGTTGACTACTTTAGTTGTTTTTCCAGCTAGATTAAATGGCAGAGTTTCAGTATTTCCTATTTTGTAAAAGTTTGTATTCATCATAATACACAGTGTTAAGAGTACCTTTAATTTGTGTTTGATGTCTGTTGCATTAGCTTGTGGCTGTTCCTGAGAGGTTGATAGAGGTCGGGCATGATTGTGGTTGTGCCTGAGAGGTAGGTAGAGGTCAGACAAGGGGGAAAACCAGTGTTGTTTAAAAATAAATTGGCAGTATTTGTACATATAGGTTTATGTGGGAGGTAGACAGATTAGTAGTACTGTAAGAATACACAAAGAACATGAAAAAAAATCATTAGTTGACCATATTAATGATCTAGTATGTAATGATTTGTCCACATGGTCATTTCATTCAGTTTTAAATACTAATTTGGGTGTAAATTTCACAGTCAATACAGTTATTGTCTCTACTGCCAATTCTTTTATGCTATCTGCATGCAGTGTGGCTGGTGTCATCCCACATCAGGCTGATGCTGCAGATGACCAGATATATCTGAACCAGTTGAGCAGCAGAAGCAAAGTAAGGTGAGCCAGGTGCCATAGGGAACTTGACTGCTCTGCTCATTGTTGGTACCTAATTTTACCTTAGGTAAATGTAAAGCCAGTTTAGGTTCCTGGGAATGTGTGTTTCATTCCAGACAGCATTCAAAGATCTTTACACACAGTAGGGCAGCCATTTGGTTTATTATTTTTACAATAAATAGCTTGTATTTTATGGACATGCCCAAGGTTTGAACCAAAATTCTGGATTGTCTTGCAAAAACCCCTTCTTCAACCCTCATAACTTGTTGTTTTCCAGACCTACAAGTTAAATAGCTTTCTTAATCCATTTCCTGATAAGTTTAGTACACTCTTTTTCAAACTCAGTCTAGGTTGAATTTGCCATCTTAAAAATGATGAAGCCTTGCTGAGTTTTGGATTATTGCCAGCATATCTAACTCTAAACATTAGAAGATTCCATGAGATTTACAAGAGGCTGATAATGAAAAAATTAGTTAGACCTTACTAGGTTCCAGTATTAAATGGTCATTAAACAGATCCCTTGAGAAAAATGTCCATTGTGGAATATAAGCAGCAGAGAGTAGTTAGAACTTCAGAGAATGTGCAGGCATGGGGAAAAGGGGGTCCCAGGGTGGAAATGCACAGGTAGAAGGATGATGAGGAAGGGAATTGTGCTGCAAAAAAAATACTGAACGGGAAAGAAAGATGGAAGGGAAAAATGTAAAATGAAGAATTTAGAATAAATGTGTAATTACTTATTTTCAGAAATAATAGAACATTGTCATTATAACATAAGCAGAATATGTAAGTAATGGGATATTGTCCTGAAATGGGAGAAGGAAATGGCTTAAACAGTTATCCAAAGAAGAGAGTCAGACCACATTTAAAATAAGAAGCTATGGAGCCTGCAAATTGTTCTAGAAAGCCAGCCAGTGCATACTGTTTTCTACTTGTTGATCAGCAACATTCTGATATTGTCCAAACAAGTAGGAGAGGCTGCAATCTTGGCTTACTCAAAACAATTACCTGTAACAGTGATCTGATTATCATGCTAATAATTTGGCTCCTCTGCTCCTAAAAACCAGTTTGTTGTTTTCTAATACAGGTGAAAAATGTCTTGTAACTTTGAAAGATAAAGACAACTTACTTAAATAGTTTAATGAATATTTATCATTAGGAAATCTTGTTACAGACACTTTCACCGACTCAACAATGTGTATTTTGTTCTCCTCTGCTCAGGGGGCAGGGGAAAGTACTCTCAAGTAGTACTAATCTATACTGCTTTCTGGAGAAAACCTGTAGTGACCTTATTTGTCACATGTGGGAATAAGATACAAAGATTTTAAAAACAAAACTTAAGAAAAGGTCTTGGCAACCTCTGTACCCCATCTGGACAAGCTACAGACTCTGTCAGCCTTGTTGATGAGTCTTGAAGGAATCCCAGCTTGCGAAACACCTGAAAAGGATAGCAGGTGGCATAGCTTTGAAAGGATTTTCTGTCAATCTTCCTGGAATTATTAGGTGCCCTTAAGGGTTTGTAACTTGAGTTTTATATGTGGTTTTTATTGTGTTTCCCAGGTTCCCAAAACAAGGTGAGAACTCAGTAACTTCACGTGGTGATGGACAGGGGAGTTGTCCTAATATATAGCACAGAAATACATCTTGAATTTTTTAATTTATGGTTGGATAAGTGAAAGTTATACAGAGAGTGTGTGGCATATGATCTAACACTGTCCTCTGTCCAAGTACTCCTCCCTTGGGGTTTAATCATGGGTTGCTGGAGGCGGAGTTTTTTTAGCTGAAGGAGGGAGGCCCTGGCTCTGGGTCTCGCTTTCCTAGTGGATTTGCTGGTTGACTTCCAGTGCAACTTGTTTTATCAGGTTCTTTTTTTTTTTTTTTTTTTCCTTTTTTTTTTTTTTCTTTTTCTTTTTTTCTGGCAGAGCTATATTGCTAGGTAGAAGGTGGCAGCTTTTATTAATTTTCAGGCTGCTTGCTTGCTGGGTCTTTCTTTTTCTTAATATTTTCTCAACATTTGCTGTGTTGGTTGTGTGGAATTTGGGAGTTCTTTCTCTTTTAACCCTCCCAGTATGTTTGAAATTTTGCAGAATAAAAGATTTGCTGTGTGAGCTCACAGCTCTTTCAGAGTTAGGGTATGAACAGGGCATACAGTGACAGGTGAAAACAGCCAGCATTTGGTTACTGCAGAAGCCCTTCAGTGTCCTTAGCCCTTACCTTTCATCCTTCAGCCCTGTGCTGTGTCCCAGGCAGGTGTGACCGTGTGCTGGATGCAGCTGTGCTTGCAGCTTCCAGTTCCAGAGGTGACTGTGCTGCTGGAAGCAAGGGTTCAGTTCAGCCTCACCATCATCGCACAGCACTGCATTGTAGCAATGGAACTACAACAGAGAATGTTTTTGAGCTTAGGGTTTAAACCCTGAGAAGCAGCAGTTGATTTGGTTGATCTTTATCTTCTATTTGGATGCACATTCCAAATGTGTTCAGATCTCTTATGAGCACACATCAACACAGAACAGTTTTTGTCTGTTAACACTGTTTTTAAAATAAGCCAAGTGGTAGCTCTCAGTCATAATTTTTTTTTGTAGTTTATATACCACTTGTTTGCCTTCAGAAAAAGGAAGGCATTGGTTGTCATTGCAAAGCAGAGCATTCTCTAGCCATTTTGAGAAAGAGCCAAATTTGCCTTCTATAAATTGCAAAAAAAACCTTTGAACCAAAAGTAGATGCTGGGCAGAGGGAAGAAGGTTTGATTTGCTAATACCTAGGATAGGAAAGCTGTCTCCTTGCCCTGGTACAGGGAGAGAAGCTCAGGAAAAAGGTGATAAAGGTGTCTGCTGGAGTCCTCCAGTTAAATCTATAGTCCTTAAAGTAGCTTGGTGTCAAATTAGACTTTGGATAGCTCCATTGGTGATAGTTTCATGTTTGAGAACGGGAATGCTTCAAATGACTAAATTCCCAGTGTCTTAATTTATTCTTATATGTGATATGTTATTAAAAGCTACTAATTCAATGTGTTTCATTAGGGGAAAGCATATTGTCTTGCTATCTAATTATGAATAGTATTCATGTAATGTTCTTATTTGAATTATGTAGGACTTTAATTTTTCTCCCAGTGCACTCAAGAGAAGTTGCATATGAGTCAGGTTTTGTTCCAAGATTGGTTTGGTATTCAATTTAGCACTGCTTTTTAGAAGGAATGGAAAGTACTGTGAGCCTGGTCTGCTGCAGAACTCTGGTAATGCAAGTTTTTCTTGTTTCTCAAGATAGTCCTAGAGCAGTCAAAGCCAATTTTAACACTATTTAGAAACTATAATGAACATGATACAACTTCCTAACTGTTACAAAAAGTTACATGTGTAATAGTAGGTGACAGCAGAATTATTCATTTGCCTAAGCATGTGTTCATGCAAGTCTGAACTGCAGTCTGAGGAGAGATCATATAAAAAAAAGACAATGTAACGTTGGTAATCACTCAAAACAAATTTGAGCATTGACTACAGAGCTTATACTAAAATAGATGGAGGCAAATGGTTGAGTAAAACTACATTAGGTCACATCGTGTCTTGTTGTAAACACGGTTACTCTGTTTGTAATCTGAACCAAAAAGGAGCAGAAGCCTGAATTCACTCTTTTTCAGGAGTCTTGAAGCTATGCATAAACTGTAAAGCCCTGCTGAGTTTCTTTTAAGGGAAGGTTCCATATGTGCAAATTGACTTTATAAAATATGAATACATGATAAAGTGCTCTGCTGAATTAGAACCACTGGCTAAAGCAGAAAAATCATTGCTTTCTATACATTTAAAATGGTAAAGTAGCCTGGTCAACTGAAATTGTTGCTTTTAGAGGTAAATTCAAGTAATCCTTTAAACTGTAGAAAATTAAGAATGCTTAATGAAACAGTTCAGGTATTGTGAAATGAAGGTCAAACCTTTCATCCATACTTACGCAAACTTAAGGTCCTGCTGAGTTCATTATGAATAAACACGTCAAAATCTTTCTGTAAATTATGTTGTCCTATAGCAGCAAACCTCAGTACAAACTGAGAGAACTTTCTTCATGCAGCCAATGGTTTCAAAAAAAGAATTTCAGATTTACAGTCACTCATAAATATGTAAATATGGAATTTTTTATTTTTTTTTAACTAAATAACATGAAAGATTCTGTGGAAGGGTTCTAGAGAATATGGGCCTGGTGCTGGGTGGGAATATGGTCACAAAGACCAAGGAGAAGGCTAAAGTGATGACTGGGGCTTTTGCCTCAGTTTTTCACAAGCAGTTTACGGAATGTGTGAACAAAGTGGATGTATGAAGGTTCATGGGCTGTGATGAGATGCTGCACAAGTGGCTGGTGTCACTGCAAGGTCGCTGTCAATAAGTTTTGAGCAGCTCTGGTGACTGCACAAGTCTTCAAGGAAGGCAGGGGATCCTTCCTCTCTACTTGGCACTGGTGAGATCCATCAGGAGTGCTGGGTGCTGTTCTGGGCTACCCAGTTCAAGGGGGACATGAATGCAGTGGAGAGAGTCCAGTAAAGGCTGTGGAGACGGTGGAGTGGAGCCTGACAAATGAGGGGAGGCTGAGAGAGCTGTGACTGTTCATCCTGGAGCTGGAATGATGTGGTACCTGCAGGAGGGCGCAAAGAAGGACAACAAGATCCTCCTTAGTGGTATCCAGTGACTGGGTGAGAAGAAATGGGCACAAATTTAAATTCCATTTAAGTGTAAGGGAAAACAAAATCTTTTCCTTTATACAGTGGAGTTGGTGAAACACTGGGGCAGATTTCCCACAACCCTTGGAAGCTGCCATCTATGGAGATGTTCAATATCTGACTGGATGTGGTCCTGGGCAGCCTGCTCCAGCTGACCCAAGCTGGGGTCCCTGCCAGCCTCCACCTGCTGTGGTTCTCTGACCACTTAGCTCTTTAGACAGTTCACTCTCAGTTGCATCTCTGTTGTTTTTTCCCAAAGATCTCAGTTTTGGAGCATCTGGACACATAATGAGCATTTCACAAGAAAGTTGGTGGGGTGGTGAGAGATCTGAAGCAACTTTTTGTTTGTTCCTGGAACAAACGTATTTCATGGAATTTAAAACTAGCACGTTTCTCTTTGCAGTATTGCAATCTGGCTCCATTCTTGCACATGTGTTTAATCACAGAGTACTAGAGGAATCTGTATAAACAATCCTGTATTAAACAATTCAGAATTTAATATCAATAACTAATTTTAAATAATTAGCAAATGTGGTAATAGAGCAAATGCATATAACCCTGTCTAACCCTTTCTTTCAGTCGTGGCCTGTGTATGAAGAAGTATTCAACAAAATGCATGAGCTTGCAGCATTTTTAGACCTGCCTCGTTTTCCAGATATAACAGAAAGCTGCTTTCTTCATCCAGACATGCTGTGCATGAAGTACTTGATGGAAGCTAATTTACCTGGTAAATATTTTCCCTAGCCTGAACTGATAAAATTTTTCTGTGCTTTATTAAACTCTAGCAAAAAGGCTTAAATTACTACTTCAAAAGTGCCTGCTCTTTTCCTTCTAATTTATTCCCATTTCAGCTTGAATTGAAAGATGTTCTTTCTATAGAAAGCACCTTCATCAAACATTTAGAGTATGTGTTATAGGCCCAGATATGCAGGGGCACTCTGATGTTGGCTCTGTGAGGCTGTGGACTGCATACTTCATTTTAAATCTTTCAGTGTCCATGTGAACTAAGAGGCACCTGTTGAATTCTTGTGATATATTAACTTTAACTTTCGCTAAATGATTCATGAAGTTGGGACCCAATTGCTTAGCTCTGGAATTCTCATATGTAATAATGACTGTATATTCTTTAACAAAGAATACATTTTTTGTATTATATGACATTGTATATTACCATTTATTTTAATATTAATTAATGGTGTGTGATAGATCAGCTGCTGTCTTACTTGATTTATAATTTAGTTCTGAAATCATATATAGCGTAAGTATTGACTCTTTTTGTCTATCTTGAAATTAAGTCTTTAATATTAACTTGCCAGAGAAAGACCAGTATGTCCTAGTATGTGAACTCTCTGTTGGGTTACCATACTTTCTGTCAAATACCGCTGTGACTAAAGATGAGTTACACAGACAAATGGCCTGTAAATTTTTTTTTCTCAGAACATTCCAACAGTTTATAGTAGGGAAGGGAGTTATTGTCTTATTTTGCAATTAGTTACAATGAATAAAAGTGTTTGGTTTTTCTGGTTATTCACAATTGAATGAAGAGAAGACAACCAACAGGTTTAGGGCTAAAATTCTGGTGTAGTAATTCTGACTTTGTAGTTTTACGCCAGTGTTGTGATCCCATAGAGAGTTACATTAGTTTACAGATTGTGAAGTATCAATTGAATTAAAAAAGGGCTAGAAATTTGTCATTTTCAGATCTTTTACAGAGAAATGCAAAGCAAAGTCCTCTTTGAAAATTACTGCTGAAGAGGGATATATTGTCCTTCTCCCTGCAACTAAGATTTTTATCATGTTATAAGTATTTTTTTAAAAATTGATAAAGGGCTGCTGCTGTTTCCTAACAACTCCTGAAAAAAAAGCAATGAATTGGGAGTGTTAAAAGAACATGAAATACCAACGAAGAGACTATTTTATGTATCTGAAATAAAACTTAATATGCTTCTTGTATTTATAAAAAAATTTATTTTCCACATAGTTTTAACTTTTACTGTTATGTGTGAGAAGATTAAAAACGAGTTCCTACTGAACTCTTTGTAAGCAGCAAGAGAGTATAAATACAGCTGAATTAAGGTTGTACTTAGTCATACATTGCTAACCTTTGTGGAATCTGATGGTGATGTAATCAACTCTTGTATTTCTTGCTGAACAGGAAAGGTGAGAAATTTGGGGGATTTGTATCTGTGAAAAATAAGCAGAGTAATAAGAGACTGTATAGATAGCCTGCTGTGTATCCTGTGGAGCTGCAGCTGGATCTCCCTGGCAGAGCCCGCGCGTGCCATGGCACAGCCAGGCGTGACCTCAGCGGCTTCTGCCAGGGGAGCAGTGCTGCCCTGCCACCACAACACTGCTCCTTTACAACCAGCCCTGTTCCTCCCCTCTGCACTGCTGCCTCCTGCCACGGGGGTTTAGTCAACATGCAGGAAAAAAAAAGGTTGTGACAAGTTTTTTGCTTTTGGGGATTTTTTGGAGAGTTATATTTATGTGGATTTGCAGTAGGCTTTCCCACAAGAATGTTCAGGATGATCTCACTACGTTATTCAAGTAACATCAAAGCACTATTAAATGTGTGATTTTTTTATTCTCCATATGAATGTATAATAAGTCACAAGTGTTTTCCATGTAAGCGCAGTGAAGGTTGCCTGGTATTTTTAAAAGTGTCCAAAAATACTTCTCAGCCTGAAAAAATATGGCTGTCAAATGGTCCTAAAAGACTTAAGCAGTGTTTTCCTCAAATGGCCAACATATTTGCACTGTAAAAATATTTCTAGCTTGTCTTAATGTTTTATATTTTTATTTGTATTAATCAGATGAATTGCATAATTGGACTTGTCGAGTGGTGAAAAAGATAGGTATTGGAGAAGCGGATTTCCTGACTCTTGTGCCTGGAAATAAGTCAACAAGAAAAGTGAAATATGATGTTCTTGCTGTAGCAGTTATTGTAGTTGTGCTCAAATTGCTGTTTTTATTAGATGATCACTATGAATGGTAAGTGTACTAACAAATCTGTAGCAACCCCCAAATTTCAAATATTGCAAATGCTTGTCTCAAATCGTTCTTTCTTTAGAGTTAAATTTATACTGTTGGAATTTCAATAAAGTTCAGTAGCTTAAACCATACCCTTGAAGGCATTTTAGACATGAAATATTAGTTACTTCTAAAATTTGTTGGGTTTTATCTGATACTTGGAATAAAATTAGGATGTCGTTTTTGTCCATTGTATTTGAACTTCATGTGAAAAGTGTGAAAAGATACTTCATGATCCAGTATTTGGATCTACAAAACAGCCTGATGTTTAAATTTTTTTTACAGGTTGCTTTCAGAGGTTGCTGAAGAAAGAAATAAAAATAACACAGAAGGTACATAAATATTCTAGTAGAAGCAGTGTTATGATTTTGTAATTAGAACAGTTTTGCAATCAGGGATAGAAAGACTTTTCTTATTGATCATGAAAACGTGTTTTTGTCATTCATTAAGGGCAAATTTTACTTAGAGAAAAAGGTAGATCCTGTTCATGTAAAATGGCCTCAATGTACCTGCACAGTTCTTACTGTTCAAAATAGGGGAGTTTGGTACACATTTTGCTGGGTGCCTCTCTGCTTCTGCTTGTGCATGTTTGCCTCTTGGTTTAAGAGTTTTATGCATGGTAGGTGGAGATGAATGGATATGCCGTGAAAAGGGAACACACTTTGATCGTAAATAGCAGATACTTACTAGGGACATCAAACCACATTTATGATAAAATCCAAACTTGTTTAGTCTTGTTAAATAAAATATCTTGGTGTGTAACATATTTCAGATGTAATCTCAGTTTCTTAGTCCAAATAATCCTGAGAGAGTGTAGAAAAGCTAGCAGCAATTAAGATAGAGAAGATAATGGTGTGAACGTGGTTCTTTGAGGGCAGAAAGACCAAATCAAAGATTAGAAATCTTCAGGAAGATGTTCCATGGCCCAATCCAAATCACAGTTGAAGATAAAATCCAAGGTGTATTACAGTGGTTTATCTGTTAGTCCTTCTATCCAGTTTTGGGTCATTTTGACCCTTCTGTTTCTTTGTTTAAAATTTAGGTCCACAATGAAATTATGGTGTTAGTCACATGTGAGCTCAATTACTGCTGTAACTAGTGACAGTCATCACTGTTAAGTAAAACTGGTAATTTTCACATTCAGGTGAATACACAAACTTATGGTGGATTTTTTCTTTTCCTTTTTACTTCCTGTGAAAACTTGAAGTACATGATAGTGATAGGAGTGGGGAGTTGGGCAACTGCTTTACAAGCTGAGGCTCAAAGCCATTAATGTCTTAATGGGGTTTCTCCCTTATTAACAAGTTTCATTGCCCTTGGGAATTAACAGCTCATTCTTTGCCCACTTTTTTACTTTAAAATCTGCTGGTGCAAATGATCCATATGCTCTGTTTTGTTGTCCCTGTGCCTAAAATACTGGCGTGATGGTGAGGAGCTGATGTGAGAATTTCTGTTAGACAACTGATCAAAACTGCCTCTGACATTTTCACAAAGTTAGAATGCTGAAATGAATAACGGTTAATACTGAGTTTTAAAGATTCAATTTATGTTGACTCCATTCTCAACTATCCATTCTCTAGTCCTTTTTTTTTTTAATTAAAAAATAGTATTTCGGCTCTTACATTTCTTCAAGTCACACTGGAAGCAGTACAATAGATAGTTGTAGTTACCTACTGTATGTGTTCTGTGAACACATCCACACATCCACAATATGGGTTTTGTTCAAATAAAACGTGATTGAGATATATGTAGATGTATGTGTATATGTACATGTGTATCAGAGCTGTGTATTTTCCAGTCAGCTCAGCTATATGAATGTCAGACAAGCAGTACTGGCCAGGTAAAGGGTTATTACAGTGTAGCATCATGTCTCTGACAATGGCTTTGCATGTGACAGATGCTTAATAATTCATACAAAGTTTAACACAAATTGCTACCACCTTCCACACTGCTCTCCCAACAATTTAGGAGTATTTACTTAAACCTCAGGGTTTAAGGGGCTGATAAAAGAAGTTGTATCCAGACCTTTGAATTTCAAGGACTACTTAGGGGTCTTTATTCCTTTCATGTATCTCTTGCTTTTTGAGACCACTATGTTTTTAGCATCTAGACATTCTGAGGCAGGATAATGCAAACAGCAGGAATGGAAATAATACCAAAGGTATGTAAGTTTGATTGTAAGGACAGCATATTCACCTTCAGGAGAGTTTAAACAGCTGGCTGGCAAAGCTGAGCATGACGCAAGCATCGCATGCAGTGCAGCTGGGGCGATGGGGAAATGCAAAGTCTGGTTAATACACAATGCAGATAGTCCACCCACGGGGAATAAGAGTTGATTATTTTTAAATATATAAATTTACACAGTATTTCTGTTTGGAATTCTTATCCTTACTGTACCCAGTTGGTCTGCTTCAGTCTTGTGCCTCTTTAGAGGAACAGTGATAAAAGTGCTGCTAAATGTCCTTTGTCTTCATGTTTTTGCATGTGCTGGTAAATACTTGTTCACATATCAACAAATGAAGTTCCTGTGCTCCAAACTAGGAGAGGCTGATACGAAGTGAAGACCATTGTTATTTTTCTTTCCAATCCTGTAGGATTTTGTGGGTAGTAGGACAGACAGTGGGGAACTGATGAAACTATGTGAATTTTTACATCTGACCTTCTTTAGGCTTTATTTGTTTAAACTTAAGCTTGAGGCATAGTTTTATTAATCCCTTGAATTCAACTTTGAAACAGTTGAAGGCCACTCCACACAATGGAGAACTAGTTGATTTGGTAGAGAGGAGGTAGTTTCTAGGCTTACCTTTCCAGAAAAGAGGGAAAAGGTTTGATATGTGCTAAATCTATGAAATCTAAGCTAAAGGCTTCTTTGCACTTCTTATGACATGCTGTTCTTTCACTCCATTTCTGCATTTCTCTTTCTTACAGAATTATTAGATCAAGTGTGTTTTCTTTAAGCACATAGCATTCGGGGTAGTTTGTATACAGGTGCAACATGCAGGGTCTAACTGCTTGGAGACCAGCTTCTCTGTCATTTCTTTAATTTCTTCCCAAACTAAAGTGTATATCTTTTATTCAGGTGGCCCGTATTTTGAGTTCAAAAAGTGGTATGAGGTGGTAAAACATTCCTTGGATGTGGAGCAAAAGAAATTGGATGAAGAAAGAGCCAAGTAAGAGGTTTTTAGGTGCTTCTTTTTTAAAGTAGACAGTTCTTTGTGAACTCCTGATCCCTTCAGAAATAAAGTCAGAAATTTGCTCCACATATCCATCCACCAAGCTTGAGTGAATAGAATGATTAAATCACTGTCTTAATTTTCTGTTTACACTCATAATGTTTATCCAGCTTATTAATTAAATGCTCACTTACTGTGAAAAATAGCTTATACAGCTGAACAATTAACTGATTACATTAGATCTAGGCTAACATGCCTTAGTTTGCCTACTCAGAAAAAGATTTCCTTTATATGTTGGAGGGGCAGTGGCTTTTAATAGCACTAAACAATAGATTATTTTGATTTTAATTTAAAACTCTAGCATTATTTGTAATAAGTTATTATTCTTTTAGTCATTTGATCCAGATTTCTATTTGTTAACAATTCTTATGTCTCTTACTGGTAGGTATCTGTGGAGATGTGAAAAGCCATTGTTTTATTCAGTCAAGAATAAATCTAAAGTTCTAAAGAGAAGACGTGAGTAAACTTTGCTTATTCCCAGCAACACAGAAATCTGCTCCAGCTTTTCCCATCATAGAAAAGCTTCAGCTGTGACTGATAACATTTACATCTTAAAATATTTCGTCTCCTCTCTTTCATCTCTGGGTACAATTAATGTAATACTGTTTTACAACCCGTGGCTGGAATTTGTCAAACATGCACAACTGAAACTGCCTTTGCCAGTCTTCTAACAACCTACTGAACCATGTCTCAGAATGAGTGCTCTTGTCCTCATCTTCTCTAGTTTGCCTTTACATTACTGTTCCTTGTGAGTTGTTGGTCTTCCATAGCTTTCCTGTCTGTTTCCTCCTTTAGTTTCTTGTATGCTTTGGTATAATATCCCAGTATGTCCTTTGGTAGATCTCGCATGTCCCTCTTCTCTCCCACTCCTTCCTGCAACCTTCTACAGAACGCAGGGAAGGCTTTACTTGCGTAGCCAGCTGCATGTGCTACTGGACTTTAGCAGCTCTGGAAGTCCTTGTGAGAAGTTTCTGGGGTTTGTGGTGACATAAAAGCAAAGAAACAAAACAACAAAACCCCAGTTGTCTGTAGAAATAAGGAAAACCAGAATTTTATTCAGCCAAATTAGATCTGAAGTTCTACATTCTACATTCTATGTTATCCAGAAAGCAGCAGGTATTTGGAGAGAGATATTAAGTGTGGCAAGTGGTATTTTTCCTTTTATATGCTCTTTCAGCTTCTGAAAGTGACTGGTTCAGGGACTTCTAAACAAGTTGTATCATCCTATTTGGTTTGAATTACACGTGTTGGATTTGTCCTTCAAGAATGCAGTGGGGGTTTTTTTTAAGTACTTACTCTTCAAAATTCAGTTGGGGTGATCCTGCAGTCAAGTCATGTTCCATGGAAAACCATGTTTAGATATATTTATTTCAAGATGATTATTTACTCAGATGCCCTTTAATTCCTGCATTTATGGGAAAAGAGACTCCTCTTCTAGCTCTGCGTCTCATGGAGCTAGAGGAGGACCACTTAGATAACAGAGCTTTATCATAATGTTGTGAGCAGGAATATCACATTATTGTAACTGGGCAGGATTCACCTTAAATAGAGACAAAGAGTGCTCTAAAACAGTGATGTGCCAGGTACAGATTTTCAGAAACCTTCCTAAACCTTTGATTTTGATCATAGATTTTGGTGTCATCTTGAAAGATAAAGTTCCCAGTCCTTGGATTATTTTAGGAGGTTTTTCTTGTGTTTTTTTTTCTTCAATATATGAATGAGTTTATTTAAATACAGCTCATAAAAAGAAGTTAAAGCTCCAACAGTGTTTTTCAGTCTGCTTTTTATCTTAGGGAAACAAGGCATAGGCAGTCACACAGTGTGTGCTGATCTGTCATGATACCTTCTTTGCCTTCTCAGCCTCAGTAACTTAGGAAAACTTGTCATTCATTCACCAGCAGTGGGCAAACATGGAGTGGGGTTTTTTTGTTTTTGGGCTTTTTTACCAGTTGAAATTTGCATCATGAAAAGCTTAACCTTGAATCCATGTGTGTATGAATGTGTTTTCTATCAGCATAAATATCCCAGCAGTATCAAATGGATTTTACAGGTTTTGCTTGCAGGAATGTTTTAGAGTGCCACACTACTAATATCATTAGGTACAAAAGACATGGCATTTTGAATTATGTTTCAAAATGTTTCACTAAAACCTGTAAAGAGGGTGGCAGAGAGAACCTAGAGACTTCCAGGATTTCTCAGCCTTTCATGCAGAGGTTTAAAGAAAAAACAAAAGAAATTTAAAAAGCAGAAATATCCCATTTTCTTCTTGTATTAATCACCTTTAAGCAGTATTCTGGTACTTAATACTTTTGCATTTCTTTCTTTTGTTTCTCTTTGTACAGAAATGGTTGTGAACTTACAAAATCAGTTTGGCAAGCTGTCTGGTTCAGTGCAACGTGTTGAAAAGCCAAATCCTTCAAGTTTTCAGTTAAGTTGGTCTGAAGAAAACACAGATGGGAGTTGTTTTCACGGGCATAGCCTGAAGGGAATTTTGCAAGAAAAACGTGGTTTGCTGACAGCCATGAACCCTGACTATTGGCTGTGTACAGTTAAACTATGTAATGAGAAGTAAGTATTCACATTTTTGCTAAATACATTTTGGGAAGTTCTCCTGAAAGTAAAGTCCTGTACATTTATTTTTTGCAAATGACAAACACAGGTTGTGTGCACAGCTATGTGTTCACATATAGTTACAATCATTTCTGCAAAGGGGTGTGTGAGGAATGGATAGTCTTGGACTGTGAGTAGACAAACTGTAACATGAGGAGTGATCAAAGTGAGCTTATGAGAAGAGATGAGACAAAATCAACAACTAGAGTCACATGGCAAGAGTAGCAGATAGGTGCAAATACTCACTTAATTTCCTCATAGTGTTTTATAAAAATACACGTATTTTTGTAAATACTCCAGTTTGCTCTGGAGCAACTCTCCAGAGAATGCCAAAACAGTCCATTCCTCTCCTCTCTGTCCACTAAAAAAGCACAGAAGATTAATTTTCTAAATCACTATACTGATTTTGTGATGGCCTTAATCACAATGACTTCTGGATCATATGCCAGACTTCGGTTCCGCCATTAGTTGTATTATGAAACCCTAATCCAGAAGAGGAATGTACTGATGAATATCAGTGAAAAAGATCAACTCTGTAGCTGGCTTGGATTCTCCTGAATTTCTCATGTATGCTATTGGAAAGTGTTTTTTTGGAAAGGAGGTTGGGTTACATTCATGTGAAATGAGATTTTATTTGTGTGTTCAATAACATGTGAAATCTTTACCATAATTTGAAATGGTATTCAGAGATCAATAGCTCCTATGCAGTCTTAGCGATATGGTCCTGATTTTTAAAACTTTAAATTCCCTTTGAAAATAACTGAGTTTTACAAGTATGCAGTCTTTTCTGTCTTTCTGTGGATTTATTTGCTTATCTTTATTTTCCTTTTCACTTTACTCTTCACATGTGACAGAAATGGGTTGGAATAGTGTAAGCACAGTGTTACATTACAAGAAGTTTGGCTGTATGGATTCATTCTTTTGTATGAATAAGAGCCTTTTTTTTAAGGGAGTAGAGGTAATAATCCTTTTACCACAGATTTGCGTAATCTTATGCACACATTGAATGAGTGGATATTTTGGTGTGTGTTTGTGTGAATAATCTTCCATGCAAAGTCTGTTTTTAAACTTACATTTTCATATGTAATATATTAAAATGTTAATGGCAAACTGTTTTAGCCTTCATGAAACAAGATTTGAATTTAAATTCTTACCGGTTAAATTTCCCATTATATCATTTGCAATGCAAGTAGTTAAGTATACATCTGACACTTACTTAACTGGAAAACAACATCTACTCCCTCAGATATGAGGGTTTATCCTCTGTGTATGTAGAATAGAACTAAAAAAAAAATCTTGCAAATTCTCTTTCTCTAAAAATCAGCATAGCCTAACTGGACTGCTGAAATGCTTTATTTCTGGGACTAAAATATGATTACAGTGTCAGCAAAGCTGAGATCAGTCAAATGGTTGGTGAAATGTTTTTACATTTTATTTTAAAACTGTTTTAAACTGGATTCTAAACTGATTTGCTATGAAAGTCTTTAGGTGACAGGAGTTGTACTCAATGTTCGTAAGGTCTTTTCCAACCTAAAGGACTGTATGATTCTAGATGTGATGAGGTATTACAGTGTGTGAAGAATGTTGTAATGCTTTTGGGGGATGTGAGGTAGGGCAGAGAATGGGATGTATGGCATGAGAGACCTAGCTCAGAATTTCCAATGTGCCAGACTTTGGGAGCCTTTGAACAGACTGCACTCCCTGGCTTGCCTGGTGCTCAGGACAAGTCTGGCTGTTCCTCCAGTTTGAGGTAAAATGTAAATGTTTGCTGGGCCAGAGGGAGTGAGCAAATGACTTTATAGTCTAGTAATTAGCACACTTATCTGTAAATTGGGACAGACAGATCCTGGTTGTTGTTCTGGTGAATATTTAAGACAGCTGCTCTGAATCAGACACAGTGAACATTTTAACTGCTTCTCCGCATCCCAAGGCAATACCTAGTAAGTTAGAATATATATAGGATTTATAGGTGAATATTGCACCTGAACCCCATATCAATGCACAGTGTTTTCATTTAAAAATTGAAACTTTGTAGTATTTTAAACTAAATTTGAGCCTTATCCAGTTTGGTGTTTTTCCAACTAAGTTACTGAATTTAATGTTTACAGAGCTATCTCTGCAGCTCATCCTCTGTGTCATCTTTTGTTCAGCTGACACTTGTTACCAGCAAGTCTAGTCTGCTATTTTCATTATATACTTCATCAATAAAATCACCTCATCATTTTCATTAACATTTTCACCACAAAAGCTACAAAGTAATGAAGCAGAAGACTGCTACAGCACTAATTACTTTTTGTTGACCTCATCAGTGTTTGCTCCAATGTTTCCTGTGTTACTCCATTGACTTAACTTAGCTTTTCTCTCTTATTTCTAGACATGTAATTTGTACTTAGCACACAAAGGCAATGGACAATAAATGAATGGGTTATTATCCCATGACATAGTGTCAGGAAGATGAGAGGGGAACGCTATGGAGAGAGAAGAACAGAGTAAAGAGCTTAAGGTGTCTGAATTGGGTAGTCTTAGAAATTTAAAAAATGGGGTGAGGTAGTCATTTTAATACTTTGCTATATTTGCTAAAAGCTGGAGGAACAAACTGTGATTCCATTTAGACCTGAAAGGCAAAAAATGTATTCTTTGCCTGGCTGAGTAAGATCCTGATTCATAATGCAAGAAGCTATAGTGGCCTTTACTTCTTAGTGTGTTTGCACCAGTCTGGAGATATCTTAGTTCAGCCCTCTACTTCAGGGTTTTGCAGGAGTGGATCACTTCACAGGAGTCAACACTGTAAACTAGAATCATGATTTATGCTGTTAGTAAAATGTAGAGTTTGTCTCTAAATACAGTTTTATATATAAATGCTAGCTGAGTACTAAATGCACTTGTAATTTACAGCTTTTGTTTTCTCCCTATTTCTTTTCAGATTGTGTGGTCATCTGGCTCATTACAAAGAAGTGGAGTTTCCCCAGAGTTACCATTTTGTACTAGGGTTGTTCTCCTTTCTTCTGCGGGTTCAGCCGTCTTACATCCACGATGAGGTGTGTATGATAGAACACAAACTTTTTAATAAAAAACTCTATAAAAAACTAAAATACAACACAGTCCTAAGGAAGTAAAAAAGACCTAAAACCACCAGTATTAAACCCATGTAAATTAGTTGGTTGGATCCCAAACCATGGTATTGCATCTAAACTTCTACTGATTCTTTTGTCTCATAGACATTTTTGGTTAAGATAGTAGAGCTGAGATCTACTACTGTACTTCAGTTTTAGTGTAATTTTATCTATAATTTAAGTCACTGATACTGGGAAACTGTTAATTACCATTTATTTAATTAATTTGCATCAGAGCCAACAGGAAGCTGTGAAATTACCATTTTTTGGGGCATAATTGTACATATTTTGAGTGTACTGGACATGACATTAGCATCTAATTGCATTGTGAGATTTTGCAATTAAAATATCTATTTTTTTACCCACCATTGTATGACAGTAAATATATTTCTAGAGAATAATATTTATTTTGTTTTTAAATACTATGTTAACAAATAAAAGAAGCAGCTGGTTAATGTTGTCATTGCAGTGAGTTTTTTCTTTATTATTTCTAAACAGCATTCCAGTTGTTCTGGGACAGCTCTGGCACTGTTTTCTGCATTTCCTTGCATACTGTGTATTTTCCAGTCTCTTGTTATGCCTGAGCCTCTCATTTAGGTTAACACCTTTCAGGTCCATGTTCCACTTCAGGCTTCACAGATTTTGCAGATACTTTTGCAACTGGTTTAAATCTGATCCTATTTCTTGTGCAGCGGTAACTGCCAGGTCCTCCTGTTGTTCCTCTTTTGCAAGGCTACTGTTAAAGCCTTGAATTTCTTCTGACCACTTTATAACCCAGCATCTTCAGCAGCTCATGCCCTGGCCATTCCACCAGTTTCTCATGCTTGATCTTATTTATGCACTATGTTTTCATACTGTCCCAGACAGCATGTAAATGAAGTTGGGTGCTGCCACTACATGAAAGACACCATAACAATATACATACATATGTTGAACCTAGATGTTGTGTAGATAGCCAGATGAATAATGCCGCTTTCAGCTGAATGAAATTAAATTCATCATTGCCTGCCATCAGTACAGAGTATAGAACTTACCAAATCTGTTTGATCAAAACCAAAACCAACATCTGTTTCTAAGCATTATTATAACTAAGAAAAATGGTGCCTGTGGACTTCACAAAGAGTCATGACTGCCTCCCTGAGCAAGGGGTTCAGTGAGATGCAATCTGGGAGGGCGATCAGTTCAGCGAGTTGATTGCCAAGGGTTTAAACCATGAAGTTGGTTAAAAATTGGGAACAGGTGAATGATAGGACAGGTGATGTGCCCTACCTGTCTGGAGCAAGTGATAACATGGTATTTCACATACAAGAAGGGCAGACAGGACTATTAAAAGTGAGTTTTATAGTTACATGGAAATACTGACAAATGAGGAGGCTTCGCTGGCTCAGTCGAGGCAGGAGGTAATGTGGTGTCCTGATTTGGGGTGACACAAAAGACACAGTTTGGGTGAAAGTTTTTACTTTTTCAGGTCTTTTAACATTTTATTGTAGCACAGGGATTTAAAGCAAAGCTCCTATAAAGTGACTAACATGCAGATGAGAAGGCATAGTTTTAGCCATACAGAACTAAACTGTGCTTGATGTGGGAAGAGGAAAGAGACTGAATTATTACTTGGTGTATGTGTTAAAAGATTTCGTAAGTGGGCACAGTGTAGTATGTCTAAATCTATTGCCACGCTGTGCTAGATACCTCAGACTTCTGGCAAGGTGTGTCTGAACTGATGTTTACATTAATGGACTTGGAACATACCAGTTTAAATCTCCTCTTGTGTCTGGTGTTTGTGCTTTAAAATTAGTCATTACCTATTATGTTTGACCTCACCTGAGCGAATTACTAATATTTGTAAGTATTTGGTAAAATTATTCTTTGTGCTTTTCTAGATGAGTGTTTGTATCAGTTAAAAATCTACAGAAGTGTAATAGACGTTGTCACTCTTTTCAGCAGTGCTGGTTCAAATGACTGTAAGCGTCTCATTCTTTTTACTGTAATATCTGTTAAAGTTCTGAATTAACTCTCTAAAAGACACCTTGGAGTACATAAAGGATTAATTTAGTTCAGAAGTCTTTATTTGAGGGACTTACACACTTAATTACAGGTATAGCTTTCTTCTAAAACTACTGTAGTAGTAAAATCTGAGCTTCACAAATTAAAAATACTGTGCTCATTGTTACATTGTTACAAACCTAAGAGAGCTCTCTTAGATATTAGACTAAATTAAGGCTGTACTTTAATAAACTGGCATAAAGGTTGCAGTTAATCATCAAGAGCCATGTGCCTTCTGGACACATAGGCTAAGACTCAGGTTTAAAATAAAGGGTGTGCCCCAAAAATGCTTTTTGTTAGTTCTATCCAGTTTAATCCATCAGCACTTGTGTTGGAGTAATGGTGTTTAAGAAGCTGACGAGCCCCAGGAGTGCCTTATCTTGGGTGAAGTGTCGTTGAGCTCTCCTGGGAGTGCTGCTCCGAGTGCAGTCGGTACAAGCCGGAGGCGGAGCCGCGCCGGCCGAACAGACAGCTGCGGGCATAGCCGAGGGGCAGGGTGTCTGCACAGCCCAGCGCTTCCAATCACCTCCTCTCTCGCCTTGGAAATTACAGCTCCTTTCTGTAACTATTTGCTGAAAGCGCCCAGGTAAAGCTCAGCTACTTTTTTGTACTTAATCCCGTGTAAATTTTGAGTAAAAGAGGCTCCCCTTGTTTAGTTTCTTACTCTAAAATTTGAATGACAGTTCTTAAGTATGTAGATAAAAGCAAGTGGGGGTTTTTAGAATAAACTTTTTAAACAGTATATACTGAGAAGACTTAATTAATTATTAACTTAGGCAGTCGCAAATCAGTTATTCTAAGACCTTTATGTGCCTTGTAAAGTGAATTTTACCTAGTTTAGGTGTTAGAAAAAAAATATGTTAAAATGGGCAAAAGTGACCTTACTTTATGAATTCTCCTAAATGCAACCTTTCTGTTGCTTTGGTGGAGAAATATAACAGATGTCTCATTTTCTTTTGAAAGGCACAGCCTTCAGTGGAATTGGAATATTACCCTTACTAGTTTTTTACTACCTCAGTGTGTCTGTGTTCTCAGTATCAACTTTGTCTCAGTCAAATACATTTTGCTTTTCAAAGTTTTGCTGCTGTCCAGACATGAAGGAGAGGTGTTTGGCTTATACAGAGTGAAGGCCCTGAACCTTATTCAACCAGAGAATGAGAGTCAGCAAAGCCCAATGCCTGTAAGCAATGCTAGTCTAATTTATTTGCCATAGTGTACTGCATGGGCTTCACTGCAATTACATCTTTTCTAACCCATTGTTAGCACAACCCCTGAAATGATGTGTAGAAGATTTAAGAAAGCTTCATGCAGTATTGCAGGCAAGGCAGTGAGTACCTTGTTTTCTCATAATGTCTTGGAAATCCCAAAAGTCCCTCAAATGACTTTTCTCCTGTTTTGGACAAATGAGACTTCTGCTTGTTCTCAATAAAAATTCAGGATACTGTAATAAGTTGTCAAGAGGATGCTCTTGCAGGGCTGGGAGCAAAAGAGCCAGGATCCACAGGGCTTTTGGGACAGGTAAAGTCTGAATCTGTTAAATCCCCAAGTAAGATGTCTGCCCCCTAGACCATCTGTCCGTTCCCCATGTCAGGTTGAGTAAGTTTTATTCTTCATAGGCAGAGAAAAGTCAGGGTAACTCTATAACGGGTCTTCTATTTTGATCCAAAATGGAATGGGCTTCCCAGCACATATGGTTGTACATATTTCCTGGATGAGCATGTTAGGATGTGGGTTGGTTACAGCAGTGTCTCTCACTACATTTGTCCTAGTGCTAAATGCAGGATGCTTACTTTCCAGCATCTCCTCCACAGTTACTGGTCCTGTTGCTCCTCATGTGTGAAGCTCTTTGTTCTTGGCCAGGTTAGATGAGAGGGAGCATAAAGGGGATGCCAAGACGTGGAAGAAGGCATATGTGAAAGTTCTCTCACTGCTGCTTTTTGCTAGGATGCTGCTGAAATTATGAGCAAGAGTGAGTAAGGCTTACTAGAACAGGAGATGGAGGCTGGTGTCCTCACGTGAGGTTACTGCTGCCCTTGTACAACTGCTAATGGCAGCATTTCCAGAGCCAGAACACGCCTCCCCGCCCTCGGCATCTATATTCTGCCTCCAGCAGTACATCAGGTGGTTTTAGAAGAAAATACAAGCATTTTCTTCTGGTAATATCATATTGTAAAAGTCATCTGTGTCAGCTCATGGACCACCCCGTTGTCCCAGCTGTGGCTTTGGTCACCAGCTGCAGACCCTCCATTGCCTCGTGACAATGCCACCAAGCATGTTCAGTGCCTGTGTTGCGATCCTGGTGCTTCTGTCGTGCTGTGTTGATAGAAAATTGTGGCAAACCATTGTTTCCTGAACTGAGACCAGGACATTCGTAACTCCTAACAGGACAGCTGCGTGGCTTCCATGCTGTGGAGCAAAGTAGGTTGGAAAGGGAACAGTAGGCAGCAAAGGATCTGCTCACACTGTTCTCTTCAAAGGACCTGCTCATGCTGTTCTCTTGCTACCAGTATGGGCCCATGTGGCAGGACCTATGGATACAGCAGTCAGTCCCAGAGGAAGCACAGTATTGGTCAAAGATGGTAAGTGCTTAGTGAAACCAGGTGATGTGCTAAAGATTTTATCGTCAATAAAAATTTTAGGTTTCAGGCTTTTTTTTAATATATAGGCTGCTGCAAAATTGGTGAATTTATGTTGTAGTAAATTCAGTGTCCTCAGTCAGACTGATGGAACTGCATCTCTTGACCCTGAGTAGTTTTTATCCTTTTAACAGTATTTCCATTATCTTTAGGGATAAATACAGAATCAAAAAGGGGAATCTTAAAGGAATGCTTGCAAGATTGCATATAGGGATATGACTGAAGTGGAAAGCAAAGTGTTTGTTCAATATTTCACACATTGTGCTTTTATTACTATACCTTTTCCCCCTCAGCTTTTTTCCATATCTTTCTTACAAGGCATTTCCAGCTTCCTTTTCCACTGTCACTTGTCTATTTCTTTCCACTGTACCTTCTTTTGTCTCAGTTTCCACTGAGTTCATGAAAACTCTGTCTGGGCTTTTCTTTCTTTTTCTGTTTAAACTCTGCAGGCTTCTTCTGCAAGGGTTAGTGATCAGCTTTGAGCTCACTTTTCCAGGTCTATCCTTAGCGACCAGAGGCCTATTGGCAGAGAAAGCAAGCTTGCCTGGTGTGCTGTGTAATGGAAAGCATAGGAGCTTCCCTGCTCTTTACATCCAGCTCTGCAGCCCAGCTGTTGTATGTTAGGGTTTCAGATTAAGCAAAAAGATTCTTGTTTTGACTCCTTGCCGTGTTTTGTGAAATCAAAAGTACTGCCACAAACCTGATGCAACTTGTTTGTTTATTACACAGGTGTGAATGACCAGAGCATGTATATGATAATTATCAGGTATGAGATTTTAAACCCATATTTGTTAGGTAAGTCATAACAGTAGCTAATTCTTGTCCAGAATAAATCCCAGTTTCTCTACACAGCAATGTCAAAAGACAGACTGCAAAGAGGGGCAAGCATGATAGGACAGTGCTCAAGCCTGATGGGTGGCACTGATGTATGAGTGTGGTGGAGTTCCTTGCATGTTTTGAGTGGGATTCATTTAAAAGGAAAAGAATGCGTGAAGAGAGGAAGGAGAATGCTGTAGGAAGGACTGAGGCAGAGAGAAAGGTCAAGGGAAGGGCATGAGAGGTGGAGTAGAGCAGTGAATCCGAGGTGAAAGGGCTGAGAGAAGGAAGAAGTTGGAGGGAAGGCCAGTCAGCACAGGGCAAGGGAAGTCCTGCCAGAGCACTGCCCCACCAGGCTGGCATGGCTTCACGCCCCAGCCAAAGCTCTGCTAAATCCCTTTGTGCTTCTTGCCTGGTTTTACTTGGTGGTGATGCAACCCAGCTAGTGACATCACATAAATACACCTACAAATGGTGTTGCAGAGTCTAGATTGTGACCAGCAGATTAGTCAGCGGTGTCACAATCCCGTGTTTATATCATTGTCTCCTGAATGTGGAAGCGATTGCTGTGGTGATAACCCAAGTTTTCATCGCTGGATCAGGCTGTTAAGAAAAGGTATCCCTTTTGCAGAGACAAACAGCTTTCAGTTATTTGGAATAAAGTCAGGGTAAACTCAAACAGAAATATCAAGTGTGGCACATCACTAAGATTTTAGCAGTTGGGGTGCAAATATAAACGTGACTGAACTCCAGCACGTCCTGCATCTGGGTCACCTATGATTTCAGGGCAATATTATATTTTATTGTTAATGAAAAGTGTGCACCTGTGCCAAAAAGCAGCCATCGCATCTGCACATCCCAGAATTCTATGAACAGAGGCAGGAAGCATGAGAAGTGAACGACACCCAAGAGCATCAACAGTCCTTCCCAGTACTTGTGATTTTGAGCTGGTTTTGTAATTTGTTTCGGAAACAAAGCAAGTTATACTTGTTTGGAAAAATGTAACTTTCCAACCTCTTAATCAGATGACAGTTTTTTCATATGTGAGATCAGATAAGAAATTCCTTCTATGTAATCTTGAATTAGATTTTGAAGATGGGTTCAAAATATGGAATACTTTTTACTGCATGTCATAAAGAACAATTTACATCCGTTCATTTCACTTTGTAGAGCAAGATCCTACTTTGGTATTGGTATTTATCTTCTGCCATCCTAATGGCAGTGTTTGCAGATCCAAACAAAACATTTTGTTTTTAGAACACTAGCTGTAATCCAGTCAGAGGATATTAAGCAACTTCCAGGATTAGACCCTTAGTTAAAGTTTGTCTTCAGTTTCATATTTCCTTCGGTTGGCTGGTTGAATTGTTCTTCTATAATTTTGCATTGGAGTATATCCTATACAAATAGGGAAGAGATTTTGACCTAGAAGGAGAGACCTCTTATTAGTGAGCATACTTTTGAATTACAGTAGCTATCTGAAGCATCTTGACATATGATAGATAGTGCTGTTGCTATATGGGTTTGATTCAACTTGTTACTTAGACAAGCAACCTCCCACCCTTATTTCCCAAGGAGAAACTCAAGATCTCTCTGATTTAACTTCATGCATGCTGCTTTGGATAAATCTGATGTTTGTGATGCTGCTGCTGGTGTTACACTGGAGCATTTTGATGCTTTGTAAGTGTCCCTTGCTCCCCAAACCCAGGTTCATCTGAGAAGCAATGAATAACACATGGATCTGCTGCCCTTTAGCAGCTGGTGCAGTGCTTGTGCAAAGTCACAGAATCAATTATCTTTTCCAACCTATCTGAGATCATCGAGCCCAACCTATGACCAAACACCACCCTGTCAGCTAGACCAGAGCACTGAGTGCCACATCCTGTCTTTTCTTAAAAACCGCCAAGACGAGGAGGTCGACACCTTCCGAGGCACCCGTTTCAATATCTAATCGCTCTTTCTGCAAAGAAGTTCTTCCTAATGTCCAACCTAAACCTTCCGTGGCGCAGCTTAAGACTATAGTAAAGGTAATTCACATGATTGTGGCGAGTTTAGATTTTCCTAAAGTGGGTGTAATACACGAAAAAGAAATAAAGTTACATGGGAGGGGCGAGAAGGATACCGCTGTCCCCCTGGCGCAGGCCCGCTCCCGGGCTGTCCCCTCGCTCGTTCGGGTTCTCTGTG
>VXBB01007110.1:801989-854898 GCA_013399915.1 Illadopsis cleaveri | reverse complement strand
GTCGGGAGGAGCTGCCGGGCCGAGGGAGCCGGGCTGAGCCCCCGCGCCGCTGCCCGGCGGCCGCAGCGGCCCCCATGGACTTCTACGAGGCGCATCCCTCTGGCAAGGTGGACTTCGGCAGGTAAGGGCGGCTGCCGGTGAGCTCGGCTGAGGCGACCCCGGAGTAGCCGAAACTGGGTCCTGAAAGAGTTAAACTGAGCTCGAGGTATATTCTGTAACTTCGTGGTGTTGAATACGAGACATCGCCTTCAAGCGGATCCCCGGCTGTGTTTAAGGACTCGGATCTGTTGCTGCACTTGTTACTGTGTCCGTCTGCTGAGAGTGGCCGTGGACACTTAAGTGCCAGAAAATGGGGTAAACTCTGAAGTGATTTGATATCAAGAACCGAATTTGAAATTTCTGTACTTTGAATGATCAGTGACTCAAATGCACTCCTTTCCTAGTGAATGTGTAGGATTTTAAACCAAACTTTTTGTTTCAACGTGGTACTTTGTAGGAAGAGGACTCCAATGCAGCAGCTCACTAACTCATGCGTCTGATTAGGATTTTTCATAGGTGTTTTTATTTCCAGTGACACTTAGTAGATGGGGCTGTAGCAGTTTGGGTACATGCACTTCGCCTTTCTGGCACGCAGATGCCAGTGACAGAAATCCTCAGTGCTGCCTCAGCATTAGAGGTGTGCTCTGTGCCGGAGCAGGCGCAGCATGGCTGGGCACCTCTGAATGTCACTGGGTAAATTGCAGGGTGAGAGACAGCACGGCTGGTCCTGGATCAGTGAGGGAAGGAGGAATAGTTTCTGTGGTCTGAACACAGAACATCACAGGCTGGGGAAGCCTCACAGGCAAAGAGAGGATCTCTGCTTTTTTTAGTATTCCTCTGCTTCCACTGTGGTCATGTGAAAAGTAAAATTGGGAAATTATTAGAACTGCTGTATGAAGCTTAATTTTCTGCCTCTGCTGGACTTCTTCTACTCTGTGAGCAGATCAGCATGGCAGTTATCTTATGAAACGTAGGAAAAAAAGATGTGTTTGCCTTCTCTTATTAATATATTCTCATTTTCCTGGAAGAAGCTGCGTTTCTCCTAAAGGAGTGACTTGCTGCCAGACATTGTGCTTTTCTTGATAATTCTGTAGATAACTTTTTCTGTGCTTTTTTAGGTGGGTGGGTTATACATAGAGCAATGTGCGTTGAATTTGTGTGTTTCAATGACAAAGAAATAACACAAAAATACATAGATCTTGCATTCGCTAGGCTTCCAGTTAGTTGATGCTTTTGTTCTCAATATTTTTGGTTCTCTGATGATTTTCCCTTCCCATGTGAGTATTGTGTTGCTGGAGGGAATCAGCTTAGTGATCTTGTGAGTTCAGCAAGGCTGACTTAGCCCTTCAGCTTGGGAGGGATGGATCAAGGGAACTGCACCCAGGTTGCTTTAGCTGCCTTTTTCTCTGTGAGTGAGTTTAACTGGAGGATTTTCCCATTTGCTATGGATATTTGAAGTTTCTTTTATCATATTGTAGAAGAACAGGAGCTTGTACCGTGTCCCTAAAGAAAATTGTGCTTTGTCTTCTGTGGGTCGCCTCACATTTGATAGGAAGTAGCTGTCCTCAACACCAGAGGTATCTGCGCTTCGGTGTCTCAGTCAGTGTGTACGCAAACACGTATGAAAACCTAAAGAAAGGGCTTGGTGCAAGAACTTGTCTCTTTTGTCATCTTTGTTTGCTCTTCTTCCAACTACATAATACTGATTTATGGCCATGAAGTGATCTTTTGAGTCCTGGAAACTCCCACTTGCTTTCAGTGCCTTCAGCTCAGCCAAGCTGTCCGATGGCAGCTCAGTGGGGTGACTTGTGTAACTGATAAAGCACTGAATGCGTAATTTGCTTTGCAATCTTTTTGGTAGAAGGTGGTGATAAATGTAGGATACTGCTAAGCTGCTTATAGTGATTAGAGTATTTCACAACTTTCTATTTCACAACTTTTTGTATTTGTGGTATATTTCAGTCTGAATATATCTGGGTAAATAGATGAAAAGAAGGATTCACTACTAGGAGAAGAATGTGAAGGTGGTGGGGGGCTTTTTGTGGGGTTAGTTGTTTTTAAATAATTACTTTTCTATTTTAACTATGGCTATTTCACTAAAAATGTCAAGTTTGGAGTTATTAAGGAAAATAAAAAAGCCTCCCCTTCTCCCCCAGCCCATCTGCAGTAAACTGATGTTAAACTTGCGCTGGAAAGAAAACTGAACTGTTTCAAAAGTCAGATTTAAACATTAGCTTGAGCTGGCCTAAAAGATGAAGCATGTTTTACCAATAGAACCAAAAAAATATTAGGTTGTCTAGGCTGGCAGGACAGCATTTTCTACACATCTTGCTTTTGTCTGTGAACAGAATGTCCAAGTCATTTTGGGGTTTGTTGGAAATCTCCAAATGTTGAGACAAAATATAATTTTTTATAAATATACTATAGCACAAAGGGAATAACTCAGATTTTTCCTTTTTCTTCACTCATTTGAGTGTGTTTCAAACTAGTGTGCTGGATTATTTCAGCAGTAACCAGGCAGTAAGTTGGGGTTTTTTTTCCCTTGCCAGAAAAAAACCCTGCCAAATTGATTTGAAGTCCCCTTCACCAATTTCCCTATGTCATCTGTAAGTTATCAGTAGCTTCTAGGTCGTGTTTTTAGATATATTCTGAGAGCGAAGACACTTGAAAACACTGGAGAAAAGAGATGTTTCGTTAATGCCCATTTTCTAGTTCCACATGACTGGATCAGGTTGTAGCTTGGCAGTATTACATAGGATGTACTGGAGGCTTTGTAGGTGGTTGGCTGGAAAGTAACTCTTTCTGGGTTGGATTCAGAGCATGAGCAGGTCAGTTGTGCTCTTACATGGCTTTGTCTTTTTGTAGAGGCTATTGTAATCCATCTGAGTTTGGCCAAATTAATCCTGATTTACTCTGAGCATGAGTGAGATCAGAATTAAGTTTCTGGGCTTTTTGTGTTGACTAATCCTTACAATACACTGAATCAGAATATGAACCCCATGAAACTGGGGGAGCTAATTTTGAAGTTCTTTAGGAATGTTTCTCATGTATTCTAACAGGTGGCCCTTTTTTATTTCTTCTTTTTTATGATTCAAGTAAAAGACCCGTGTTGGTTCTTCAGAATGACTCACTCTACTCTCAGAGACGTCCCTACACCAATGAAGATGAGGCCTGGAAAACTTTTCTTGAAAATCCCCTCACAGCAGCTACCAAAGCTATGATGAGCATCAATGGGGATGAAGACAGTGCAGCTGCCCTCGGACTGCTCTATGATTACTACAAGGTAGGTTGGCGTGGGTTTGCTCTGGTAGCCAGCAGAGCTTGTGGTCCACTTGTGGAAAAGGTGTCATTTGCTAGAGGATTTTACAGGAGCTTTGAACAGATTACAAGGACCTTAAACAATGTGGTTTTAAATTGAAAAAACCCTATGTCTCTTGTTTTGAAAAACTTGGTTTATTTTTAGGTCTGTAAAATAAGATCCCCAGATCTTGATGTAAAAATTAAGAAGCGCTTTGCTACTTTTCAACTTGAGTAGCACTTTTTTGGTTGACCCCAGGTTCTGCAAGAGGCAATGTGTTATAGAAATAGTCATAAGGAATGACACTTTAGGACTAGATCCCTGTCTGAATATAAATCTACATGGAGAAAGAAACTCCTTTTGCTCACGTGATCCCTGTTCTGGTGGACCTTTGGCTTTTACTGGGGCTTTGTTGTGTTACTTTAGGCTCAGCTGATACTAAGATACAATTACAGGTTTTTGGTGGTATGTGGGGCAGAAGTGTCCACCTGAAAGAGTTGCTGTCTGCATCCCTCTAACCCTCAGTGCGCTTCACCTGCTGTAATCTGTTAATCCTTTGATAGCAGTGATTGTCTCCCCCAGTGTTCGTGGTTTTCTCGGATACGTGTGCCTTCCTAGATGCTCACAGCTAAACTGAGAAGTCAGAGAACATCCTGGTCTTCATGGGATGCATTTTGCTGAGCTTTGTTTCCTGAATACCAAAAGTATAAGCTACGGTAGTTATCTCTAGCCAGGTCAGTGGAGACCAGCAGGCATTTCCAGGCAGGGAGGGGTCCTGCTTGTGTTGAGATGCCTGATGTGTTATGGTGGCGTGGCTCACCAGGTGGAGATGCCTGTTTTTTCTTTGCTGAGCGTGCAGGAAGGCCAAGAGGCTGACTTGGCTCTCCTGCCTGGCACTGTGGCTTGTGTCTTTTAACAGGTAGTGAGTGCAGTTGCCAGCCTCAGTTATGTTCTTCAAGCACTAGGAGAGATTGCCTGGCACAGACAAAATGCTTGCCTGCCCTTTTAAAAGTTGAACATGTCTTACATATTGAAATAATCTTGTAATGCTTAATATGGAGATTAAAACTCCACACACACACACAACAAAATGCCACAGACTTACTGATGTGGATGTTATTCAGCTAGTTTTGTGAGAAAACTGCCTTTCTGTTTTGTGCTTGTGCTTGCTATGCTTTTGAAAAAAAAAAAAAAAGAAACAACATGCTTTCACCAGAACAATTTTAATCCACAAGATCAATTTTGATTTCTAAACCTGTAGATTACAAAAAGAATGTTGATGTTGATCCCTCATGCTTGGCAAAGCAGAAGGGATTTGCCGTACATTAATGCCTAATTCAGAGTTTCCTCTTATGTTTGGATATCAGTGGATGTACAGAAAAAAATGGTGGAAGAACAGGTATGCTACACACTTGGGTAAAGCAGAATGGCTGGAGGTTGAAAGATTTATTGAGGGCTGTTGTGGAGTAGTGTTATAGAGGGATGACGAGGCATTTCTAATACGCCCCTTCTGCATATTAAAGGCAGCTGATGAGATCACCTTCCTATTAAACAAAACAGTAAAACCAAAAAACTTTTGTTTCCTTCTATTTGACTACTGGGCTTGCTTAACTGTGGTTAATAAGGCCTTATAGGACACAAATTTTTGTTAAAAATTCTTTTGGGAGTGTTGGCCAAATGCAGCTTGGAAAATCCTTCTTTTTCGGTGACTAGTTAGTCTTGGCCTCCCAGCAGTCTCCACCTAGAGGTTCTCCAAATTTTGCTGTTTACTGTGGGAAATCTAACAGTTCTGGTGTTTCTGGGGATTCCAGGTTATGTGTAAGAAGGAAGACATAGTTTTCAGGCAGGGCTGTGTAGAGAAGAACACTGTTTGTGCCAGTGTGCCCTCAGCCTTTGCAGTTGTGCTGAAGTGGTGGTTCCTCACCCCCACCCGGGCTGGCAAATGGAGGCAGGATCTGAACAGGCTTTGGTGAAGGAGAGTGGTGGGAGTTCAGTCCTCTGTACACACATCAGAAGATGTTTGCTTTGCTCATTCAGGAGGCGTGATGAGGGTGACAGAAGTCCTGGGCCTTGTGTGGGCTGGCAGGAGAGCTTGTGTGAACTTGCTGTGTGTGGCTGAGGGGACCTGAGCACCACGGGCTTGTGTCAGCAGCTGCAAGAGCTGTTTGGGTTGCTGGAGTACTGATTATGTGCTCCATGCAAGGAACTGAGCTACAAAGCTCCAAGAGTTCACCTTCTCCTGTGTGCCTTGGCCTTGCAGTGCAGCCAGAAAAATGGCATGTATGTGGGCATTGACTGATGTTGTGTTTTCAGGGCAAGTGCTGTCCGTGGCATAAAATACAAGGAGCAATACTCAGCTGTCTTCAATACAGAGTGGTGGTCACATTTTGTTTATAAAAGGTTTAGTATAGTTTGGGCCAGTGTGTTTTGTGTGGCCATGCACAAATATGAGCTGTAGTATCTCAATATGCTTATTGGATGTGGTGCTCCCCAAATTCCCTGATCACTGAGGAGAAAGGAGAGCCTCATGTGGTCTTAAAGGGAATGGTCTGGAGAGCATGTGTCCTTGGGGAAGTGGCTGTGGAACAGCGTCCTTTCACAAGCTTTGAACTCATCCAGCAAGCTGAACTCTGACAGCCTGCAGAGGAGAGAACCTGCCCTGCCAGCAAAGCTTGGGAAATCTCCTTTTGGTTCTGCTCACCCCAGTACTGGTGCTTCAGCCATGGATGGATGGTTTTCTGTACTGGTGTTCCCACCACCCAATGCTGGCAAGAGCTCAGGGCTGACACAGGTGACTGAGTTGACTACACAGGGATCTGTGGGGCATCTCCTGGGGGTGGCCTAGCATCCCAAAGCCATGTGAACATGGGTTAAGCTGTAATGCAAATAATGACTGGCATCCAAAGCAAATTTTAAGGAGCTAATTTTTTTTGTGTGGGAAGAGGAATAGAATTATATTATGTCTTAAATTTCCCAGGTTCCAAGGGAGAGGAGATCTTCAACAGCTAAGCCTGAGGTAGAACATACTGAACAAGACCATAGCAAAAGGTATTATTTTTTATTATTGCTTCTCTATTTCCTCCCTTCCCTCCTACACCATCAAAGCTGCTGAAAGAAAGTAACTTGCTGCACTGTGGTGATGTGTTGGGAGAGAGAGATTGTTAGTTTTTACTGTGTGCCTCAGATTCCTGTGTTGCCCCAGGAACAGGATGGGGATTGAACCATAGTGTGGAGAGTTGAGGCTCAAACTGCTGCTCAATGCTATCTGTCTGCTTTTAGTGTGCTGATGTGATATAGTCAGCCTAGCAAAAGCTGCTCTCTAACATTAGGCACAGCCTATTAGTGCAGGCACCCCCCATGCTGTGGTCACTGGTGACACTTTTCATTTTTCATGCAGTTACTTCAGTTGCTCTCTGCTGATTTTTGTTCTCAGGCACCACAGCATTGCTGTTTCATGCATGGGCCGGTTGGGAAGGACTTCAAAGTGCTTGTGATTTGGTTTTGTATTGTTTGGGGACTTCCTTTGTATCCTCTGGAACTTCTGTCTTTCTTCCCCTACCTGCATTCCCTCTCTTGTGCCTCCCAAGCAGATGATCCTGATTAGGTGAATATAACAAATGGGAGGTTCACTCAAGCCAGGCTTCCACTCCTACCATCCTCTTCCTTTGGACAGGCTAGAGTGCTTTAAGGACCTGAGGTGAGGCTTTGTGGTCTGGCTGAGCTGCTTGAGTGACTGGTTGTGAAGAAGAGCAAGCTGGTTCCCAGCCGTGTGTTCCCACTGCTTCTCTTGAACCAGACTGGGTCTCACACTGATCCATCACCAAACAGGGAAAGAAAAGGTGGCTAGTTCTCTGCCAGCCAGGCAGGCTGAACTGGCTCACCCAGGGGGCAGGGGAATGTCAGAATTGGTGTTAAGGGGAGGGCAGGACCACTTTGTGGGGAGAGAGAAAGGGAGGGCAGGCTGACTTAGTGGCTACTAGCTATGAGGTCAGCTCAGCCACAGATCGCAGTGTTGTCCTGGCAGAAATGAGTGTGGTGGGGTGGAGAGTGGCAAGTCATGCAAACCACTCCCAGGAGTCTTGGTGTGGATTTTCTTGGGGGGTTGTGCATGAAACGAGGGGTGTAATTTTCCTATTAGTGCTTCCCGGGTGGTGCACAGTCCTGGGGCAGAGGAGCAGCAACCTTGCTGTCAGTCCTTCTCTCTCTGCCAGAGAGCAGCTGCGTGGAGCCTGCGTGTGCCAGTGTGTGGTGGGAAGTGCTTAGTTTTGGACTGCTGTTTTCCAAGCAGTGAGGACCTGGGCTGTGAACCCTCACCCTTTGCTCCAGGGTAATTTGTCTCCAAGGTGGGATGGTTAACAGTGGGAGAGGAGTTAATGGGGCTTTTTAGTGAGTTTCTCAGCTTTTCAGGTTAGCATTGAGCTGTTCCGCACAAGCAGGAGAGTTTGTGTCAGCTGTCCTTGTCCAAAAGGCTGAAAAGCTTTTCCAGCTCTTGTTGAATGAGAAAATAAGCTGTATAATTTATTCCTGATTTCTTTTTGCCTATTTAAGGAACAACATCCCAAACGTGACAGAACAGTCGCTCATTTCCACTGGAGAAAACAGAGTCCAGGTTCTGAAAAATGTGCCTTTCAATATTGTCCTTCCACACACCCCCCAGATGGGCATGGACAAGCGAGGCCACCTCACAACCCCTGACACGACGGTCACAGTTTCCATCGCCACGATGCCCACGCATTCCATCAAAACGGAGACGCAGCCCCATGGCTTTGCCGTGGGCATCCCGCCCAGCGTGTACCACCCGGAGCCGCCCGAGCGCGTGGTGGTCTTCGACAGGAACCTCAACCCCGACCAGTTCACTTCCAGCACCCAGCCTCAAAACTCCCAGAGGCGGACACCAGACTCCACCTTCTCAGAGACTTTCAAGGAGGGGGTGCAAGAGGTACCAAGAGAGGCCATTGCTCTGTGTGTGTGTGTGTGTCTTGATCTGGATGGAGAGATCCAGTTCCATCTTTAACTGTTCATGTTACATAAGCCAGAAATCTGTCCAGTGGCTTGGAAATAGAAGACTTTCTCAGAAAGGTGCATAATTAAAATTTAGTAAATAAAACCTTCACAACATGAAATCATTATCAAAAGCAAATGACTAATCTTACTAGTGAGAGAGGCTTTGGCTTGCAGAATGTTGAAGTAGTTGTCTCGATCCATAGAGCCAGGTTTTGCAAGAGTTCGGCACTCGGTGGTGACTTTGCAGGTACCAAACTGAAGTGACTGCATGTAAGCTTCCTTATCAGTTTCTAGGTGTGGTATGTGTCCATGGAAAACAGTTGGATTATGTAGGGCCTTTGAGTGAGAAAATCTGTGAGTTTTGTTTTATGATACTAACTGAAAATAGCAGCATAACCATGTTTTGATTTTTAAGCCAAACCTCAAGGAGCTGTGTAGCTATGCCTTTTGAGATTTGCCCTTGGGAAAACGTTAAAATTTTGCCCTAAGCTGACTTGTAAGGCTTACGAGATGTTGTGCTTAGTTGACACCCAAAAGTTTTGGATTAAAACACTGTTTAAGTGTCCTGTTTGTTCAAACCAAAAGTCAGTTATTATCTGGTGAACAATTTGCCTGACAGGAGTTCTATGGTAAGAAGTATCTATTTAATATTGACTTTTCTTGTTGCTACAGTGTTAATTGTTGTTTTGTCTACTCCAGGTTTTCTTTCCTACTGAACTGAATCTCCGAATGGCCAACATGAATTCAGAAGATTATGTTTTTGACAGCATTTCTGGGTAATGATTTAAGGCTCTCATTTGCCCATATCCTCCTGTTCTCTTAGTTGTCCATGAGCAAGCAGTACAACTCATGCCAATTTGCACCCAGTCACAGGTGGATTTTGGGGGGGCCTGTGGATCTCAAACTCAAAATTATGTCTGCTTATTTGAATTTCACAGTTGAAAATTGTAGCTTTAAAGAAAACAAATACCTTAAGGAAAACTACTGTAGTATAGGAAATACCACCGAGCTTCAGTTATGGTCCTTGCACCAAATCTGTGTCCCATGGGTAGGTGCAGTGCTGTCTGGGAGTGGTCTGGGAGTTTGCTTCCAGCTGTGCCCCAGTTCCTGGTCTGCTTGCCTTGCTCACACTCTGCTGGAAATCTACAGCAGAAATAGGAGAAATGAAACTCACCTGAACTCCATAGGAGGGAGGCAAATTAGTTGTTCGATTGCAGGTCACCAAGAGGGCGATGGCCACTTGAGTAGCTTATTAGCTTGTGAATTTAATTAAGTTGCTAATAGATACTTTTCTGTTCCATGAGAGCAGCTTGCTGCTCACAAATAGGGACCTTCCAGTCTTGCCTGCTGATGTGTCTTAGGATTTAGCTTGCCAAGAACTTCTCTTAAATGTTCATTCATGAAGGAAATGGTTGAAAAAGGGGCTCATCCTGTTTTGCAACTTCTTTGCCTGTTGATGGCTTAATGAGTCAACTAACGACTTTGGAATTTCTCCAAATTAAATGTGGAAGGTTTAATCAGCTTTCCAGGAAAATGCCTTAGCAATCACTACACTCTTCACTCTATAGGAATAACTTTGAATACACTCTGGAAGCCTCCAAGTCCCTCCGACAGAAGCCTGGGGACAGCACAATGACTTACCTGAATAAAGGTCAATTTTACCCAATCACACTGAAAGAAGTCAGCAGCACTGAAGGAATCCATCACCCCATCAGTAAAGTCCGAGTGAGTGGCAGCACTTGTGGTTTCTTGGGAAGGAGGGTGTGTACGATGGTAACCTTAAACTCTCCCAAAGTGTAGTACTCTAGACCAGAGCATCAGCACAAAGGCCAGCTTACCTGTGCTCTTAACGTCAGTGCTCATTCCTTTGCTGTCCACCTACTGCCAGACCAACCCAGCCTGGCTCAGACTGTTAAAAAGTGGTGTCAGCACTTGTGTAAAGGTGATGCAATACCTGGAATGAGATCCTTGAATTCTAGTTAGGAGAGCAGTTCCGCTCATCTCTGTTTATGACGCAGAAAATGCTGTTGTCTGCCTTCCTGTTTGGCAGTGGTACACCAGGTGTACTGTAGTGCCTCAAGTAGAAAAGCCGAAAGCTCCAAACCAAATGTATTCTCTGGCCTTTTCTCTATTTCTCTTTCATGTATTTGTTCGTTTGTTTTTTATTTAATCTTTCCCTCTCTTCTTTCAGAGTGTTATTATGGTTGTGTTTGCTGAAGACAAAACAAGAGAAGATCAGCTCAGGCACTGGAAATACTGGCACTCAAGACAGCACACAGCCAAACAAAGATGCATTGACATAGGTAAGGAACACTCTCATTGCTGATGTCAAACTTCAGACCTAATTCCTTGGCAAGGTTCAGTTTTCTGCCAAAGCTTTGTTATTTTAAGGAACTTCGGGATCACTCTCTGCTATCCATAGCTTTGCTGAAAGCCCAGAGACAGTTTGTGGTTGCTTGGAGCTAATGCTGTAGTTTTTAAGACTCATTAAAGAGGCTGGTTTTTTGGGGTATTTTGATTGGTGGGGTTTAGGGTTTTTTATTAGGTGATCCAACAGTCCCTTCCAGATGACAGGTTTTTTTAGAATATCCTGATGCTTGTAGCTAAATCACAGCTTGTAGTCCCAGTGGCTGTCCTAAATACTGTGTTTCTTCAAAAGACAAGATCCTCGTAGAAATACCTCAAGACTAATGATCCTCCTTCCCACAGCTTTGCTCACAACTCCTCTTTGGTACATGTTAAAAAAGAAAACACTGCAAATTTCCACTTGCCTCCAGACAAGGCTGAGGCTGGCTGGGTTCCAGCCTTCCCTGGATGAAGGCTGGGTTGTACTCCTCGTCCCTTCCTTCTGTGAATCAAAGCAGGGATTAATCACTTGGCACTTAAAGCAGACGCGATGCAAATCTTTGTTTGTTATTGAAGGAGTTTTATTGAGAGCTTATGTTCTTGCCATACAGGGTAGAGTTTCCCGCACATAGCAGGTTATGCCACAGAACACCTGATATTTAAGATGCCTTTCTCACTGGGTTTTCTAGTTTAGAATTTTTGCAAGTCCCATTTTTCCCCTTCCTCCTGTTTGTTGAGGGTTTTTTTGTGTGTGAGAACCATTTCCAGCCTCTTTAAAGATCCATTCCTAATGTACAGTTCAGCTTTTCTTGCCCCCCAGGGGCTGCTAAAAAGTTACAGTTTCTGGCTGTTCCATGTGATTAAGGACTCAGGTGCTATCTCCTCTTCCTCTCCCTCATGAACCCTTCTTTCTAACAGCTGACTACAAGGAGAGCTTCAACACCATCAGCAACATCGAGGAGATTGCATACAATGCCATATCCTTCACCTGGGACATCAACGAGGAAGCAAAGGTATGTGACCATGATTTTATTTCCTGTCCTTTTAGCAGATTCAGGAGCTGGCTGGGGGAAGGGAAGGGTGTGTGGCCTACCTGGTGATTAGCATGTAACAAGTTTGTTTACTCTCCTACATTAGGCAAAACCTTCTGGCTATTTCTTAAGAGGGTTTGCATGTGCAACTGGGAGAGCTTTGCAACTGCTTTAGGGTTCCTGGCAGAGCTGCCTGCCTGAGAGACAAGCAGTGACAGAAGGAAGCCCTGGGCGTGTCCCAAGGAGATGGAGGTGTGATGGAGCGTAGCTGGGCTTGCCACCGAGCACAGCTTCCCTGGGGGTCCCCACAGTAGGTGGGGGGCAGCTGCTGGGGAGCTGAGGCTGTAGCCATTGGGCTTGCCTTCACCAGAGAGGGAGCAGCTGTGGCCTCTGAGCTCCCAAAGCATGCGTTGCTTAAACCGCACATCCCAACACCCAGTGACCTATTTCAAACTAGAGCAACCTCCTGGTGACCTCTGGTTTGGTGAACTGTGGATGCTTTTGTAGGTGTGTAAGTATGGGAAGCTTTCCTAGCTAGTAGCTGTGTTTGAGCCACTCTTGCTTCTGAAAAGGCTTCTGGGTCTTCTAGGTTCAAGGAAAGCATGTCAAAGCACGGAGCCAACTCAGTTCTAAAGGCATTTCTCACTGGTTAGTTGCTGGAGTCAAAGTGAAGGAGTTTTTTTTCGAGAATTTCATTACTGCCTGGATTTTCTTTAAAAATTGGGGATGATTTCCATCCGGTTTTGGAGACTGGCTGTTTCCTTGGCAGTACTAGTAACTGGTACCAGCAAGCAGTACCAGTAGTCACCAGCATCATAGGGAAAAATACTGATGGCTGCAGAGCGCCATGTCTAAGGAGAGCCTGGCTTGGGGCGATGTGGGAACTCTCAGCAAAGAACACAGGTCCTTCTCTGGGGCTGTGTGTGCTCCTGCTCTGCAGGAAGAGCACGGGCTGGTGTCACTGCGCAGAGCTTGCTGTCACCACAAACAGTGCTCTGTCCTGCAGAAGGGCTGTGAAGAAAATGTTGTATGGGGACTGCTTTTGGGTTTCAGCTCTGTGGGAGAAGTTTGGGATGCTTAGCAGACAGCAGTGAGGAGCTGTGTGTATGCTGCTGCTTAAAGTGCTTCTTTGCAGCCTGTGGGATGTTACTTGCGAGGCTGGTGTTGGGTGCCAGGATTCCCTTTTCACCAGATTTGGCTTCAGTCAGGTAGAGAGGGCTGGCCGGGAGGGCCTTATCTGCTGGAGGATGCTAAAAGGCTGACATGATAGCTAAAACGTGAAGTACTTCACTTTGTGAACAGACAGAAGACCTGTCAAAAGGGGTCAGTAGGTATTATCCTGCTGCCATAGCCTGTCAAACATTTAACAAACCTGGGTAGTCGGTGTCTACAAGGTATGCAAAGGCTTAGGATTTGCATACAGAGGTGGACAGAGAGAACAATGAAAGTCCTCAAGGAGCTGGAAGCATTTTCTGCAGCTGCCTCTCTGCTGGCTGAGCCACTCTGCAGCAGTAGGGATGGGCCACTGACCCAGGAGCAGGGCTCACAACTGGTGCAGAGAATTTTGTGGCTCCCCCAAGGAAAGCTGTTGCTCCTACCGGGTGGCTGTTGCCAAGTAACTCTACAGACCCCTGAATAAATAGTTTCAGTCTATAATGAAATTGCCAATAGCATCTTGAAAAGATCTAAGGACCCTCATGCTGATATTTCACCTTGGGGCTGATCTTCATGGGATGAAGTGGTGTGGGAAACTGTGAGACAGACTGTTTTTTTAGTTACAGAGGCAAATTTGCTTCCAGATTCACAGTCTTAGTGTGTGAGATCCATGTACTGGGAGTCCTGGTTTATATGAACTTTCAGAGGGGACTCTTGATACCAAATGTGCAAGCCTTGACTCCTGGAATCAGAATCATACTAAGACAAAAATACTCTAGACTTCAGTATTTAAAGAATTGGCATTTTTAGCAAGTGCTTCATGTGCTTAAGTGTCTGTTTAACTTCATTTTTTCCCTTGCATGGATGTGTTTTGTCAATGACTGAATTTCTCACCAGAAGAGCTGCAGTTCTTTCTCAACTTCTGTGATCTTATCAGGAGATGTCTGAGCCAATTTCAACAATTTTTATTGCATGGTTCATTTACCTTGTATGCTCTTGCGCTCTCTTTTCTTTTCCCTCCCTGCTCCCCAACCCTGACAGCAGTCTTAAAGTATATGAAGAAAGCAGGGAATAGATGAGTTTCTGATGTTACAGAAATTCCTTCACAGTAATAAATACAGTGTTCTATATTTAACAACAGAAGTGCTGCATAGACAGTATGTTTACCCAGCCAGCGAGCCTTGATCATTAGAAATTTGCTTCCTGAGCCCTGGAGTTACCTGGACCAGAGCCAGGTGATTCTTCTGAGCTTGCTGCTTCTCCCGTTTCCCTCTTGCTTTTGCCTCCACAGTTTGCTGTGGAAATGATTTGATTCTCTGCAGCCATGTCAAATGGGAGGTGATGAGGCTCTGTGTCTGGGATTTCCGATGTAGTTACTCATTTGGACACACAGGGTATGTGTCAGATTTAAGGCAGAAATAACATATTATCACAAGGAGCTGCCCTTAGCAGCTCTGGGACTGGCTACTTGCCTTCTTGTGGGGGTGTACAGGAATATTGCACCTCTGCCACTGTGTCTGTTCAGGAGGATGTCACCTGTCTGAGAGTGCTTTGCCAATGCCCTTGGGGCACTAAGGGAGTTTAGTAAACTGCACCTTTCTGGTGAAGAAACGTGCTTTTCATACAATACAAGTCGTGTGCTCCTTGCGTAGCAAGGAAAATTGTGTAGATTTCGCAGCTGTGGATTTGTGGGATGGAAAAAGGATGTTTGAGGTGCCTTCAGTAACAAGTATTTCCCATTTCCCATTTGCATTGTGCTGGGAGAGCTGAGAGCAAGGCCAGGACTCTCTGGACACATGGGATGAGCCTGTCTCTGCATGGCTGGAATTGTCCCACAGCTGCCTGTGTTGGTGTGCTGTTCGTGAGCCCTTGGGTGTAGAAACCAGGAGTATTTCATGCATGACAGATACTTCCCACTCTGGGACCAGACCCGTGTTCACGCATTTCAGAGCAAATGTGCTTCTTTCTGGCAGCTCCCCTCTGCCCTCTTCTGTTGTTTTGGGACATCACAGGAGCTGCTGGAAGCAGCCACTTCATGGCAGAGGCTGGTTTAAGTATTCTCTGACCTTTGCAAGAATGTGTTCTAGCTGGAAAACGGCCCAGGATCCAAAGCCTGCTTGCTCTGAGACACTGAAGGGAGCGAAGGGTGGGGAGGAATGCTGGACTTCGAAAGAGGCAACCTGCCCTGAAGTGGTGCTGTTGAGATTTGAAGGAGAGTGAGGTCAGGATTAGAAAGATTGTCAGGAGACACTGCAGAGTGGGGAAGCTGTGATTGAGGTGGGCTTTCAGTGTCTGTATTAGAGGTGAGGTCTGATCTCATCACCTGACAGAGCAGGGGAGGGGAATAGAATGAGGAGACAATCATGCTTTGTGAGAAGAAAAGGGAAGAGGGTGGTCTAGAAAATTAGTTGATGAACTGGTGGGTTGTTGAATGGGGTATTTAAGAAAGCCAGTGTAGCTGCTCAATCAGGAGCCATCCTGCTTGAGTGGAAGCATGATCCAATGAGTCTGATGAGATGTGTAGCTGATACTCACTTGCATGCAACAGGTAATGCTGGAGTTACCCTGAGGCTTGTGGAGACTTCAAACAGTTTCCCACCCCATGATGGATGTCTGCCGTGGGCAGACAGTCGAGGTGGAGTTCTTCTCCTGCAAAGAGGCTTTTAGATGTCTGAACACAAGCTCGTCATCTTTGCGTCTATGACTTCATTAGGGACAGGGTGTCTAGAGCAGCTTTCTCTGGAGTTGTCTGCCCCTTCTTGTTGACTGAGCAGGCTTGGCTGTCTTTGAAATGTGAGGATGTTAGAAGTAGGGAACAGGAATTCTTGCAGCCCTTTTTGTGTCTTTGTCCCCCATATCAGTCAGAAGAAGTGGTTGTAGGTTCAGGTCATGAGTTTTTGAGGCTCGGATCCATTTCTTCCCAGGTCTGTACAACATGCCAGGCTCTCCTTTTCTTGTTTGATACCCAGAAAAGGTCTTCTAATGAAAATTGCCACTACTTGTGGGGTTAAAATGCACATTTCATGCTGCTCTTCATAATGTTGGCTGTTGTCCTGTTGTCTCTGCTATGCTACCCGTTAGGCTGCAAAGCAAATTCTGTCCCTTTACCCTGGCCTGGGGACATGGCCTGCGCTCAGGTCAGTGGCAGTTGAACAATCTGGACAGTTTGGTTTCACCAGAGTTAACTGGCTTTGCTGGATGCTGCTTTGCTCAAATCTTCTCTGAGCTCTTGCCCTGTGGAGCAGGAGGATTGGGGCCTCTCTTGTCTGAATAGGGCAAGTTGTTGTCTGCACAGTGACACTGCAAGAGCCTCCCTGCCCATTTCTGTAGCTCTGACAGGGCATAGATCCTGCCCTTGTGCTGGGGCACCCCTTCTGTGCTTCCCAATGGGTCCCTTCTGAAAAGCAGCATTGATTCCAGCAGCTCCCAGAGAAGGGCCCCCTGGAGGTCTTTGGTCTGGCTTACTTTAGGCTGGGTAATGGGACTGTAGCCAGAAATGATGTCACTACACATTAAGGGTTCTATTGTCCTCCTACTTCTTCCCTCCAAAAAAAAAAACGCATTGTAAGCCAGATGCTCTGTGTGAGAAGACCTTTTCTACTAAGAGGGATTAAATAGACGGAGAGAATGTAACAGGCATTTTGAGCTTGAGAATATCATGACAGAGCTTTTTGCCGCCTTTTCACCAAAGGGAAGATGCTGTGGTGTCTCTTAAATGATGCCCTGAATGACAGAGCAAGTAAACAGTGCTTTTTTATTACTACTTTTATTTTTTGTCCAAGAAGAGTGGAATGGTCCTAATATTATAGTAATTTGCATCTAATTTGGGATAGCCTTTCGAAATAGAAAATTAGGCAATGAGGGTGGTCTTCTTGGCAGGTAGTTCCATGTGTTGGCAGGATTACTTTGTTTAGAGGAGTTCAGTTTTTGGAGAGAGTGGATCTCTTGCTACAACTTGAAGTGAGGCTGGGTGGTACACTACTGATTTATTTTAAGAGTTTATTCTAGCATAATCCTCCCTTGGTGTTCACTATAGGAAGAATTTCAACTTTTTTGATTGATGAATATTGCATACATTTATATGGATGCCATTGTAATGAAGCAGCAGTCATATGCCTCATTAAAGAAGGTGTTGCCACCTTCAGCAGCATTGAGGAGGTACAGGTTTGACTAGTTGGAAATGAAACTATGAAATGTGATGAGTCAAACATACTTAAAGGAAAGAGATTGCTGTGAAGCCAAGGCTGCAGACCACAAATACTTAGGCACAGGTACACACAGCCTTTGGAGCAGTGACATAGAAAAGTCATAGCAAATATTGCTTACCTGCCTCTTAACACTGACCTGTCCCTACTCTGTCCTGGGTTTTCTGGAAAACAAGTGTATGCCACCCTTGATTTTAAGCATTGTTAACTAGAAGCAAGTTTTCATTTCAGTATTTCTCCTGAACTTGGTGTCCTAAGCCTCTGCCATTGTCTGGTCTTCCAAGTACCAGATCACAGAGTGTTTCCCAAAGCTGAAAGGAAAATCTCTTGACATTAGCTTTTCTATAGAGAAAACTAGGAGGTGATTTTTTTCCTCTATTCCTTTTTTACCAGATGACAACTCTTTTTCTTTTCCGCCATTGTTGTGCCTTTGTAGGCTTAATTCTCTGTTTTGTGTTTTGTCTGTTTCAGCTTCTGTCTTTATTTTTGGAGACTTGTGTTGTTGTTATTGTTATGAGGGGGTGCATTAGGGGGGGTTTTTTGTGGGTTTTTTTGTTTGTTTGTTTTTGTTGTTTTGGTTTTTAGGGGTGTTTTTTGGTTGGCTTGTTTGTTTGTTTGGGTTTTTTCCAACATATTTTCACAGTTTTTGCCAAACTGCTCTTTTTACTTTCCAACCAACTTAACAAAAACTGGCCCAGCAGCTTTATCTTAGCAAAGCGTGGGGTGGGAGGAAGGATCAGTAGGACTGGGAACCATTATCCCCAGGTTTCCCAGGTGTTGTGTGCAGTGACATTCCTATATTTCCTTCCCTCAGAACAGATTGGAATAACAATCAGCATTGCTCGTTGTGAGCAGGAATATGTATTTTCCTTTCATTACCATTCATTTTTGTTTTCTTGATGGAGTAAACTTGCTAGGAGGATGTTCTTTATCTGGAGGTGGATTGTATTTCCCACTCGTCATTCCTTGACGTGATATGGAACCCATGATGGCCTCTGTGTCAGTCACCCAAATTGGGAGTGGTAGGGTTGAATGCAAACTAACTCCCCTGGGCTGCAAGCAGGATGGTGCTTGGTCTGTCTGAGCAGAGCTGGAGCGGATGCAGCCCTATCACCCATCTTCCAGACGAGCCTTTTTTGGAGCATCCGATCCCAAAGGCAGGAGGTGGCTGAGGAGCCCACAGGTGCATGAATTGCCCAATTTTTTTATCTCTTTCCTGGCTCACCTCCTGCTGATGCAAAACCTGTGGTGCATGTGGGAGGTGAAGAAATGAATGTGAGAGCAGTAAGATTAGCCACCTCTCAGGTGATCTTACCAAAGTGTGGGTTTGGGGTTTTTTTTCTTTTAAATACAGAAGAGTCTTCCCAGCACTGCTTTCTTAGGACATGCCTTCGTGGATGTGTGCAGGCAGACCTGTGCTTGCCCTGCCTGCACTCAAAGCTGCTTGGCTCTCACCCCAAGCCAATCCTGGAAGCCACGTACACACATTGGCACAAAGTAGTGCCCAGGCTGACAGCTCTGCCTCTTGGAAGGGCTTGGAACTCTGCTGGTGTACTTCATAAGGCTTTTGGACTGGAGATGTTTTACATCCAGCGAGCTTGCAGCATATAGGAAACGTATGGGGGCAAATATTTAGAAAATACTTTTTTTTTTCTCTTTGCTATTTACATTTGTCCAAGCCTTTAGAGAAACCATATGATTTCAGCTATCAGCATTGAAATTACAAACTTCGAGCTGCTGGTTAATTTTTTTTTATGGGAGGAGGAGACACTGCCTTTGTGTTAGGAAAATGGTCTCCAGACCCACTGGAATCCCTTTGCCTACTGTATTTTGGGCATAACATTGGAACTATTTAGCCAAGGCCAAAAAAAGCAGTATCCAGCTGCATTCCCTGGAAAGCTCATTGCAGTTTAACCTGTCTCTGGTTGTTATGTTGTAGGCTCCAAACTCTGTATTCTGTACAAACACAGTCATCCAAAATCAAAAATATCCTGATGATTTTAAATTGACTAACATAGACTGAATATAACATACCTGGAACGTCTCCTGTGAAGACAGGCCGAAGAGTTGGGGTTTTACACCCCAAAGAAGAGATGGCTCTGGAGAGACCTTAGAGCACCTTCCAGTACCAAAAGGAAGCCTAAAAGAAAGCTGGAGAGGCACATTTTACAAGGGCTTATAGTGATACAGAACAAGGGTAAATCGCTTCAAACTGACAGATTCAGATTAGATATTAGGAGGAAATTCTTCACTGTGGGCATGCTAAGGCACTGGAACAGGCTGCCCAGAGAAGCTGTGGATGCCTTGTCCCTGGAAGTGTTTAAGGCCAGGTTGGATGGGATTTTGAGCCTTCTGGTCTGGTGAAATGTGTCCCTGCCCATAACAGGGGGTTTGGACTAGATGATCTTTAAGGTCCCTTCCAACCCATACTGTTCTGTGGTTAAAATGTGAGACTTTTGCGTACTAGTGTGAGAAAAGAGCTAAAGTTTTTATCTGAATTCTCAATAGAGAAAGAAATATCCAATGGACTTGGATTGTTGAGTAATGTCTAAATCCTTTGGACACAGAAATATAGAGGATCATAAATAGGAGAAAATAATATCATTTACCTGCCATCTCTTGAAATGAAATCTGTGGTGATCAGCCTGGAAAAGTCCCAAGTCTGCCTGTGTAGGTCCTTATCCAGAAGGATGTACAAGACTCTGCAGGATAGTGTTACCCATGCCTGTGTTTGCTCTGGCTGGTTAGAGTTCATGGTGTGCTAACACAAGTTGCTCCTCATTGCCTGTGGCAGCCCCGACTACCATGGATGAGAACCTACACTGCTCCTTTCCAGCCAGGGAGATGAGCCTGCACGAGGTGACATTTCATCTAAAGCTGCTGCATATGTAGCCTTCGGACTCATCAGAATTGCTAGTGCTTTTTGGGTGACAAAAGAGTACAGTGTCCAAGATAAACTGAGGAGAAGAGATCTGGGTATGCAAGCCTTCATTTTAAAAAGGCATCTTTCATCTCGCTGACAGAGAGGTTCCTGCAGTGCTTTGATTGCCCTTTAATTATGTCTGTTTTTCCTGGTTTGTTTGAAAGGCAGATCTTGTTAAAAAAAGGTGCTGTGTGGAAAAAACTTGGCTGTCTCTGCTGCCCTTCCTTGAGGGCACACAGCAGAGCTGTCGGATTAATTTTTCTTTCTGCGTTATTAAAGTGGAAGATTGTTTCTCGTGGATTTGAATGTAGGCATGGTGTGTTCCTCCCACCTTAGGTGAGGAGGGGCATGAGGGGTCGGATGGTTAAAGCAGACAGAGAAGTCATGAGGTCTGACTTCTTCCCACGCTAACTTTCAGCATGATCCCAGAGGAGGTGCTTTAATCCTTCTGCCTTCAGTCTTTTGTTGTGGGCTGCCCCAAAGGCTGCAGGAAACCCAGCATGGTGTTGGGGAAAGGAGACTCGAGAGTGTTGGGGTAAATGCCAGGTGTGGGAGGTTAGCAGTTTGTAGCAGCTCACAGTTTTCATGCTGTTTGATTTTATCTGAGATGCCAGCATTGTGGAGCCATTTGCCTCAATGAGTATCTCAGCTTTTGTTAAAAGGAGTTAGGAAGAACATGGAAAAAATGAACAGAAAAAAAAAGGGAATATAAAGCCTGTCTTTGGTTAGAGAGAAAAGCCTGGATATGTGATAGCCTAGATATATGTAGTCAAATATAGACTAGAGGCTCAACTGCCAAGCAAGCAAAATAACTCAAGAACAGGTTTCTAATCCTTTTACAAATCTCAGTTTTAAAGAAAGTCTATGTAACATTTGAGGGCTTGACTCATGTTTGTAAGTGCCCAGGCTTGACAGTGCTCTATTTTTAAGTGTTGTCTTTATGTTGAATCTTGGGAGGTGAGATGAAAATGTTTTTTTTTAAGTAACAACAAATCTTAATATAGCTGAGAATGCGGAACTGCCCTTAGAAAAATAGGTTGGACACATGAAAAGGAATCTTGCTCAGCAGGCTGAAGACGCAGAGCAACTTCTGCGGTTACGTTTTTCTTTCTTCTGGCAATTTTGGGGTGGGGATGTAGCTGATGCAGTCACTTGGCCTTACATTTCATTTCTAAGGTAAGACAAATATTCCTGAACATAAAGAACCTGGCTGAAATTGTCTTAGCACAAACTGGAAAAGCTGTTTGCTAAAATTCTGTTTTGTGAAACTTGAGGCAACCTGAAGTTGCTCAAAAATAGGAGTTACAGGATGGGTAGGGAGAAGTAGATGCTCCTTTTGAAGAAAAATGGTTTAGTACAAACAGGAGAACACAGGCTGGCTCTCTTGCTTCAGAGATGTGATTAGGTTTTAGTTGTCATCTCCTGCCTAGAGTCCTGAAGATTTAAATGGCATGTAAATAAAGTCAGCTGCTTAAAGACAAAGCTAATCAAATGAGGAGACTCTGAAGTAGGAGGATAATCTTTGTCATCTGACAGGCAATCCTAAATTCCCATGAGATACCTGTGCAGCTCTGCTGTACTAACATGTGTCTGTTGTGCTGAGACCAACTCTCTTACCTTCAGCCCAGCGGGCTTTGGCTGTTAAGCCATAAAAACTGAAAATATGAACTTGAAGTCTCAGAAGAGAAGTGACACCATGTGCTAGAGAACTGCTGACTGATGCTCCACACTGAATCTTCTGGTGTCCAGTGGTGTGAAACTCATTTGAGGGATTTCACAGAAATTTCAAGGTGGTGATGGACCTGCTGATGTGGCTGCTTGGGCATGTTTTTCTTAAAGAAAGTAGTAATTTTTTCATACAGAAATGAGTTGAGTGAATATTCAGTGTAGGTTAATTTAAAATTAAAATTGAAAATGTAAAAATATGCAAACACCAGAGTTGAGGGTCTTTTAAAAAACAAAACCCCTGGGAGTGCAATTATTCAGGCTGTGCATACATCTGATTGCCAAGCTCCCAAGCTGGTGAGAGCAGCTCTTCAAACTCCTTGAAGCTTTCCCCCAGGGTGTACCAGCACTGCAGGCAAAATGCCATTGTAAAGCCAAAGGTAGCAAAAAGGGAAGTGGGGTGGATAAAAGTGAGCAAAGCCATCCTTTGGGTTAGTCTGGGGAAGACTGCAAGCAGCTTATTTTAAAATAATTTTCCTGACTGTGATTTGAGATGTATCTAATGGTTTCACAAAAAGTTGTCTTGGAACAATGCAGGTTTGGGATGCTGGGACACAGGCTGGAGGGTGAGCAGGCATTGACCACCACCTCACCTTGAGTCCTGCACGTGTCCCTGGCTCGAGTCTCTGCAGAGGCAGCAGCACGGGTCAGGGGCTGGGGCTGTGCTGACCTGGCGGCTGGTCTGGGTTGGGTGATGTTTCACACATTCCATGTCCCTTGGCACAGCAGGACTTGGTGGGGACATTGGAATTGGAATCTCTGGGATGGGGGAATAGGGGGGCTGTTTGCCGAGCAATTGCGCTGCCCTCTCAAGGCACAGGGGCTGCAGGAAGCAGCGTGTGAATCCCCGATATTCAGACAAGTTATTATGAGAGAAGTCCCTCACCTGCACTGTTTTCCCTCCCTGCCCCGGCTTTTTATACAGCTGTATTATACATGGCAGGGAAAAAAACGATGGTTATAAACTATCACCAGATCAGGGTTTTACATCTCCATTTCCCATCGTTGTTAAAACTGGTAAAGGATGTTGCAGAACCTGTGCGAAGAGGACCTTGATAAGCAGCACTTAGCAAAGCCAGAGCCTGTAGCTTTCTCGAGCCTGTGTGAGCCCCTGCAGCTCCGGGAGGTGGCACCAGCTCACTGCCGAGACTCAAACAGCGGTGCTGGAAGCACCACCTAAGTGAGCCATCGGGTCCTGCGGTGGTGCTCCTGCAAAATCTCTGGGAAGGTGCTTCTGGCTCCCAAGGCTTTGACTGTATTTTAAAGCAGTGCTTTCCCAGCCTTTATTCTTCAGGCAGAGAGGAAAGAAGCCATTGTGGGTCTTGGTGGCTTTTAAATTCCTGGTAATTAATCCTTACATCTTCTGAGATGTGCCAGTAATAGCCATTGTGTCTGCAGAAAAGCCTGGCACACTGCAAGCCCATTATCTAGATACAAAGTACTCTGGTCTATCTGCTCATATCCACTTAAGGATATTTCTTTATTCTGTTAAGCAGCCTTGGACTTGTTCTCTGGTTGTGTGTGATTTGTGGTTTTGAGAGGGTTTTTTTGTTGTTTTTTCAAGCGGTTATGAAAATGAAATTAGGTGTGTTCAAACATGCAATTAATTTTTTGTAAGAATAATGGAAATGTTTCTCTTACCCTTTCCATCTGAATGTTAACAGAGTATTGCAGGTCTTACTAAGGAATATTCCAAGTAGTGTTCAACTTGGTGTAAAGCCCAGAAACCTTCACTGGAATAATGGTGTTATTTCTGTATTTACAGATTACATGTTGCCTAATATTTTTTAAAAGCTTTAATAGCCTTAGAAAAAACCTCAACCAAGTACTTTCCAGCATAAGCTGTGCTCATGTAAAACTCATGGAAAGATTTAACTTACCCAAAGTAACATGAATTTTTTGGAACATGGTTGTGTTCTTGCCAAGATGCTACTAAACACTGAGCAGTGAGGATTGATTGTAGGAGCATTCCTTTGCTAAAAGTTTGATGGTGGCATTTGGGAGTTCTGGGGTGGAAAATGGGTGGAGTCTTCCTAAAGTTTGGAGAATTTGTTGAAATCTGTTTTGGACAAAGTGGCTTTGTCCCCTCCAATGGCTTATGTAAAGACTTCAGAATGTTATATTGCTTCTTGGGGATTTTACTAGATGTCTCAGAAGTAAGAAGGTGCTGCGTGTAGTGGCAAGGACCAGCATTTGGGCCTTACCCTCCCCAAGTATCCCTTGCTTATTGGTCAGCCAGGACTCTGTGTGTCACTACTGACAGCTGCTGCTTTCCTCTTCTGCAGGTTTTCATTTCTGTGAACTGCCTCAGTACGGATTTTTCCTCTCAGAAGGGAGTTAAAGGCCTTCCCCTGAATCTTCAGATTGACACTTACAGCTACAATAACAGGAGTAACAAACCTGTCCACAGAGCCTACTGCCAAATTAAAGTCTTCTGTGACAAGGTAAGCTTGGATCAGTGTGCCAATGACTGTTTTGGAAGGCTGCTCCACAGCTTAGCAGCATTTTTTTTTTTCCTAATTGTGTCACTTGCTATTTTGGCTCCCTGAAAAGTCCTGTCTGTGTTTAGCCTTTGCAAGGAAAAAATTTCAACCCCTTCTACTTGGCTCATAGATGTTATGATGACCTTAAATAAATTTGCTGCTCTCAAAATGCTGGAGTGCTAAGTTTCCTGAGCATTGACTTTAGAGAAAGGTCAGTCAGTGGCAGATTGACACTGGGAAGAGCCTTCAGCAGGAGAAATCATTGCCATTGACTGGAGCAAGTGTAGGCTTGTCTTTTTGCCCAAGTCCTGTTGTGTTGGTCCTTTTAAATTTCTTCATGTTTTCATACTGCATTTGTTACAAAAACCCCTGAACCAATAACCAAGAGCTTGTGAACAAAAGATGTACCACTGTGAGATACAGCAGCATAAAAAAGCCCATTTACAAGCTGGATGGGTGCAGTAATTTGACTGCTCTGCCTAATGCATTTAGCACACAGAATTAATGCCTTTCCCAAAGCCAGTATTCAACAGAAGCTGTGAAAGAAACAGCAGAAGCTGAGCTGAAAGCAGCTGTAAAAACTTAACTGAGTTTGCAAAGAAAGGAAATTTCCCAGTCTTTATAACTTGTTCCTGCCTGAGCAGTCTTTTGAAGGTCCAGGGCAAGTAATGTATAATGTTATTTCCAGAGTGACCAATATTGTTCTAAGCTGTGATAAATGCTTCCTGGACTTCCCAGTCCTTTTGATTGCTGTGAACCATGCTGACTTCCTATTTCGCTGATATCCTGCTTGATCTGGGTCTCTTATTCCTTGAATCCAAACTCCATCTTCATAGGGCAGGCTCTTTCAGGTGATACCTCAGATGCCTCTCCATGCAGTGCAGGGCTGAGGCAGGTCTGTAACCGCCCTCTGGTCCTGTGCTGGTTTTGCCAGACTGCTGTGTGGTCTTGCCTGGTGTTCCCTAGGACACTGACACAAAGATTCATCTCATGTACCATTGTTCTGTCTCTGCTTACCTCCCAAAATATATGGTGCCCTCTGCACTGTGCTCCTGCTGTAGCATCCCATTAATGCACCCTGCCACATTCTGTTGTCCATCTATAGGGTTTTAAATGGGTCCCACTGCATTCCCCCACAGCTGGGAGAGCTGCCTGTGGCTGCTCCTGTTGTGATACTTTCTGCAAAGAATTTACAGGGGCTTAGCAAAGGGTCTCCAGAGCCATCTTAAAGATTTGTCAGTAAGCCCAAGAGGCTTAGGTCTCATGAGATTTCTTCAGGCCTTTATTTTTCCTTCTTTTTCTATTTTCTTTTGCCTATTTCAAGATGAGACTGAAGCCAGTGTGTCATCTAATGTTTTTTCACCCAAGTAATCTGAGAGTTTTGTGTGCTATCAACCTGTTTTCTCTACAATACAGAGAGGACAGACTTGCTACAGGGTAGGGGGTGGATCTTTTACTCCTAAATTGTCCAGTCAATTACTGACACAATGCTAAAATGACTGACAGGCTAGTCCCATGCTAGTAAGACAGATTGGTTAATAAAAAGGCAGATGTGTAGTCGCATATAGACTCAAATGGTTTCCTTCAAGCTATGGCAGAAATTTCAGCAAATCTAGTAATACAGTAATGCCAGTGCATCTTTTATTTCCCTTTGAGATTTTGACTTACTATCCTGATTTATTCCTCCAGATACTTTGCAAATTGTACCTGAATTAAAAGAGGAGGGAAGAAAGGAAAGAGAAATGTAAATCAAAAACAGAACAGGATAATAAAATATAAAACTGAATCTTAAATTACCTTCCTTTCACCCTTCCTTTCTTTTCAGGCTCCACTTCACTCCCCAGTCCTCTCCCTTGTCCTCTGCAGCAGTGCAGGGGAATGGGGAGGGGGGGCTGTGGTCAGTTCTTCACACATTGCTGATGCTCCTTCCTCCTTAGGAGGAGGACTCCTCACGCTTTCCTGGCTTCAGCGTGGGGTGCCTCCCATGGGAGACAGTTTCCACAAACTCCTCCAACATGAACCCTTCCCACAGGCTGCAGTCCTTCAGAAACTGCTTCAGAGTGTGTCCCTTCCATGGGGTGCAGTTCTTCAGGAACAGGCTGCTCCCGTGTTGGTGCTCCGTGAGGCCGCAAGTTCTGACAGCAAACCTGCTCCAGCATGGGCTCCTTTCTCCATGGGGCCACAGGTCCTGCCAGAGCCCTGCTCCAGCACAGACTTCCCACAGAATCACAGCTTCCTTTGGGTATCCACCCACTCTGGTGTGGGCTTCTGCACAGGCTGCAGGTGGATCTCTGCTCCCCCATGGACCTCCATGGGCTGCAGGGGCACAGCTGCCTCACCTTGGGCTGCACCACGGACTGCAGGGGAATCTCTGCTCCAGTGCCTGGCTTCCCCCTTCTGCACTGACCTTGGGTTCTGCAGAACTGCTGCTTTCACATATTCTCACTTTGCTTCTGACTGTTGCTGCAGAACATTTTCCCCCTTTCTTAAATACATAAGCCCAGAGGCACTACCACCACTGCCAATGGGCCTTGGCCAACTTATGCTGACTGGCATTGTCTCTGTTGGGCATGGGGGAAGCTGCTTCTTGGAATAAACATCCCCTCAGAAAATCCATCCCTGTAGCCCCTGTGTGCTATCATATCATACACAAACCCCATGTACTCATGGACCCTAATGCTGGCTGCTTGCTCCAGGCTCCTGTAAGAGCATTGGCATTTCAGAAGGAGCACCTATTTTCTGCCCTGTATTGAATTGTATGTAATCAGTCAGCTGCTTTTGAATGTTTAGAGGACCATTTTTACTATAATATCCACACCTGTTACAGCCCTGAATGTGTTTGTCCTCATGTGACCACTCTTACCTGTAGAAATTCTGTTACCCATATTTTCTGCATGGATAGCAAAGTCTATGGTGTGGAGGTCTCTTGGAATAAAAACCACGAACCAGCAGAAAATTATGATGACGTAGCCGCCTAACACAGATGTCTCCTCTATTCCTTTGCCAAGGCTGTGCTTGCAGTGCCTGGGATGTTTGGTTTTCATCTATTCCTGTGTGGTTTCAGGACCTGAGTAAAGCAGTATGGGTATAATGGTGTCATCCTGTAGAATGTTATCACAAGCTTCCTTCAGGCTTGGCCCAGCAATATTTGGGTTGAGCAGGGAATGGGGCTGACCTGGCGCAGAGGAAGAAGACCTTTATTCTGAATGGTACCTCAGCTATGCATCCATGTGAGGAGAACTAAATACAGGGTTTCACAGACTAGAGCTCGTGTTGCCCTCTGGGATCTGCTGTTACTCTGGTAGTGATGGGCAGTACTGTGGGAAGGCTTTCATGGGATGGTAGGAACAAAAGAGTGGGATGCTGTTGGAAGGAAAGAGTGGGTGCCAGGCTGCTGGAGCATTGATGTGAATGGGCAGCAACATGGACACTGTTCTTTCAGCTGCATGATCACAGAATGATTTGGGTTTCAAAGCACCATTAAAGGTCATCTAGTCTAGATCTCTGCCATGGTCAGGGATACATTCTACTAGACTGGCTTACTCAAAGCCCCATCCAGCCTGGCCTTGAACACTTCCAGGGATGGGGCCATCCTCAGCTTCTCTGGCCAGCCTGTTTCAGTGCCTCGCCACTCTCATCAGAAAAAAAAAATAAAAATTCTCCTTATGTCCAGAATAAAACTATCCTCCTTCAGTTTGAAGCCACTGTTCCCTGAGCTCTGCTGGCAGAGCAAGTTATGTCTTGCCAGGGCAAGTTATGTCTGTTATTATCAAGACATAACTTGTTTTTAGGTTTTTAATGTGAGTTTTAAGATGTATTTACCTGGGCCCCAGTAGCCTGCATCAAGTTGACTTTCAAGCAGGGAATGGGAGGGCAGAGGTTTTCTCAGTTCTTGTTGAATCAGCATGTTCTCCCCGAGGAAGCAGATGTTGTTCTTTAGCACAGTGTTTGAGTAGCACAACTTTATTATTTCCACATGGAAGGTGAAAATCTGATCTGGGACCAAATCTAATCTTTCTGTTCTCAAGCTGAGATGTTGTGACTGCTCTGGCAAGGGATGACACAAAGGGGTTCAGATCCAGCTGTGCTGAAGTTTAGGTGGGATGTCTTCACTGTAGTGGGCTATATCAGCTTTATTGGGTCAAGCAAAGCTGGCAGTGCCTGTGTCTGTCTTCATGTGTAATTTTTCCTTTTTCACCAGAGCTGCCTGAAGCTGCTTTTTTCCTTCTCATTGGATGGAAGAAAAGATTATATGTGTTAATGAGTATCAAATATCTTGGCTAATTTTCCTTTTTATTGCTGGTGCAGATAAGCCCAGTGCTACCAGCAGGCATAGGTAGTTTGGCATCTACAGAACATTGATTTACTGGGAAGTAAGGAGAGCTGTTCCCCTTTTCCCATGCACCATTAGGCACAGATTCCAACCCCATGGCCACAGGAGTTTTGACACTTCATTTGCTGTAGCTAATCAAGTCTTCCTCCAGTATCATGTAAGGATCTGGGTGTGTTTTGGGAGTTTTGAAGGAGAAGGAATGAGAAATAATGGCTTGGTGTGGCCAGATAACTGTTACCTTTTGCCCTGCTTTGCAGGAGGATATTGGGAGACAGGCAGAATGTGTGTAGACCAGTTTTGGTGACCTAGTGGTAGCACCAGGATTGAGTGTTGGGGATCTCCTGTGGGCTTATCACTTCATGCAGCTGGCAGTGTGACATCCCTGACTTAACCCACAGTCACATGTGAAGTCTGGGCAGAGCTGGAGGAATGAACACTGTTCCAAAGCTTCTCCTTCCTTTTCTTTCTCCATCATAACTGTCTGCACCTTGCAGAAAGAATGGCATTATTGCACTGTCCCCTCTGCTGCTTGGTTTGGAAGGCCAGGAACAGTGCAGGCATGAACTCAGTTAGGGCATCTGGATTCCACCATGGCCTGACCCTGATGAAAAGAGAAGAAATAATCCCTGCTTTAAAGCAGTGAACTCTGCAGCTTGAGCTCAGTGAAGGCTGGTGCAACTGCTGCAGGCTCTATGTGAAATGTGCAGGAGGTATCTTGCACTTGGTGGTCCAAATGTGGTGTGACTCCTGTAGATTTTAATGACAATCAAGGAAACTCCTAAACTGGGGGAACCTGCAATCCTTTATTTTTTAAACATTTCTACTATACTTTTATCTAATGCTTTATACAATCATTATAGATGTGGGGTTTTTTGTCATTGTATTTTTATCTGACTTAAAAGAAAAGCAAGTGTTTGCATTTGGATATGGTTGTTGGATTTCATTAGATGATAGGACTCAAAAGTAAGCAGATCTCAAAGTTGGCACACTCTGGCAAACCTGCGTCTCAGTTACTGTGGAATTGACCTCCATAAACAGCTCTGGAAGAATTGATGTTCTGCCTCTGCAGCTGAAAAAAACCTCAAAAAATTAAAAATACCTTCCTTCTCTTTTTCTCTCCTCCCCTCTTCTTCATTCCCCCATTCCTTTCCCTTCATCTCTTGGCTGACAGGGAGCAGAGAGGAAGATCAGGGATGAAGAGCGAAAGCAAAGCAAAAGAAAAGGCAAATGCACTGATCCCAGCTCTCAGTTGAATGCCTGTAAGTAGAATTTATTCCATCAGTATTTTAAACATTGGATTTCATTTTGGCTACAAATAGCTTGTGCAGTAGAACACTCAAGTCAATTTTTATCCTCTATGGACCTGTGCTTATTTTAAGCAGTTCCTTATGGAACAGTCACTGTGTTTTGCAACACACAGGGTCATTTAGGGCTTCATTCTGTATAGTTCTTCTGTCTGACACAGAGTCCTGCTGTGTATTCAGTCAGGTACGTGTTGTAGCAGTTGAAGTGGTGGGGTGAGGGTGGGATTTTTGGCCAGTGCTGGAGCCCCTCCCAGTCCAGGTGGTAATTATCCCAGTGAGAATTATCAGTTCCAAATATTTCCAAAAAAATTTCAAATTTTGATCCTAAACTTAGGTTTTAACTTACATTAAAAATGTGTTTGTAACTCCTCAGCAAGGCCATGGCAACCTTGAGACTGAGCCTCCAGGCTCTCAGCCCTATGCTTGGTCTTCTAGAGCAAAGTGGTCCTTAGCAAGTAATTTCAAAGTTTCTGCATGTGTGAAGCATGTGGAGACCTCTGCACTGTAGTACTTAAAGGATGAGGAGTTTCTTCCTGCTGAGCATCTTCCTTTAGCTGCTGCAGATGACAGATCCTGTGTTTGGATGACTGGTTATTCACCAGCAGAGCTGCTCAGAGGAAGATATATCTCGTTCTCTGTTGGCACGGGGCAGGCGCGTGCTCTCGCTTGCTCTGCTGTTCACAGCCCGACTGGTTCAGCCAGCACGCACCTCTCAGCTGGCCAGGCAGGATTTTCCTGGTGCAGCAGGTACAGGCTGCTGGAGCAGCTTCAGAAGATAATGCTGAAGGGAACCCATTTGCTCAAGGGAAGTTGTGGAAAGGGCTGGCTTTTTGGTTTTTTCCCAAGTACATCACAAGAGGCAGGTTTAGCACACTGTTAGCGTTTCACAAACGTAGTAGCCCCAGTGGCTCCCAAAAGATTACTGCAGGCAGCCCTTTGCATCATGGCTGGAAAGGGAGGACAGTTTCAGTACACATTTCCCAGGATCTTATGACTTTACAAAAGCTGCTTTCCAGTGTTAATTTTCTAGGCTTGGGCTTAGCCCAGTGTGATCCTTATTTTCCTGAAAAGTACGATGTTTGGCTTTTTAGTTCTTACCTGGGAAGTTTTTGATGTCTTGAAGCCATAAGCTGTTATACTCACCTCCAGGATCACAAATGCCATGTGTACATGAACTCTTCAACAGCAGAAACAGTTGGTGGCTTTTGGTCAAAGTTATTTTTACAGGAATTCAGCAATCTTTAAAATAATCAGTTTTACAAGGAGAAAATAGTGTATTTTCTACTGAGGATATGAGAAATGTTTTTGTTTGAAAAATGTTTGGAGTTGTTTTGATCTCAGATGGCTATGTTTCCACTTGGTAAAATAAAGTTTTCTACTGTGATAGTTTGACGTGAATGTGTCTGAAATGCAGTTTAAGGCACCTCCTGCCTCAGTTTCTCCTCAGAGGGTTTTGTGCATGAAGTCTGCCCTCTTGGTGTGTTGTGTCACATCAGCTGGTACATTGTGAGAGCCAAAGGGCTCTGTGGGAGACAGTGCTGATCCTAGGGGGATGGACTAGGGGCTGGCACCCTGAGGTGACCAGGATGAACAATGAGAGGAACCAGAATGTGAAACTTGGAAGTGTGGAATCAGAATGTGACTTTAAATAGAACAAATTGCACAAACCAATATTTGTACTACCTTTGTAGTATAGTGCAGCTGTGGTGCTGTCTCTTTAAGATGCTCCCAACTGGGAACACCCAAGTTGTCCCTTTGTCTTCTTTGTATCCTCCTGGCAGAGGAACACCAACAAGCTTTTGAGGGAATGGAGAGGGAGAAGGTGGGGCAGGGACTAGTTTTTGAGCTCTGTTTGGATGGCCTACTTGGTACATGGAAGACCTTGGTTCCTCTCTTAGGCTGAGTGCCGGGTTATTGTCCACCCCAATTAATATCTAAACAAAGTTGAGCCACTCAGTTGGAGAGGTGGAGAAAGCTTTGACTACTCTGTGAAACAAGTCCTCAGGGCCCAGGCCCTCGGTTGCAAGGTAGACAGCCAAAGTTCAAACTCCTTTACCACAGGAGCTTTTTGCTTTGATCTTGACTGCAGAATATCCTTGTTCAGCAGTGTATGTACCTTTTAAATTATGCAGGGCCCCATCAGGGCCTTCAGTATCCTCTATCCTGATCTTTGTCTCCGCAGTTTCTGATGTCAAAGTGCCCATGCTTCCCTCACACAAACGTACTGACATCACCATCTTCAAGCCCTTTATGGACCTAGACACTCAGCCTGTCCTGTTCATCCCTGATGTTCACTTTGCAAACCTACAGCGTGGGGCTCACGTGAGTAAAGCTCATGGGTGTGGGGATGAAGAGGCTCTCAGATGTATTTGCAAAAAGCCTGGGGTGCTGTGTGTGCATGTGTAGATACGAATTGTCAGACTGCATCAGTGCTGTAATCAAACACAGGCTGAATCTCATATGAGCAAGCAAAGTTGTTCCAAGATACATTGGTTGGAGTTAACTGGGGGTGTTTCACCATGAAATTATTTTCCTATCAAGTCCAGTTTCTGTGAACCTGAAAGGATTTTTCCAGAGCATTTCCACTGCATGAATTGCAGGGTGATTTTCTCTCCTAACATCCCTTGGGATCTTGGTGTGCTGTTGTACAGCACAGACTCCTCCAGATGTCTGCTGCAGGGTGAAGTTTTTCATCCTGTGGAACTGGCATGTGTCAGCTCTGTGATTCACTGCCAGAGTGCCCTGCCTCAGTGTTCCTGGAAAGTTCCAGCTTACAGGAAACTGGAAGGGAAAAATCAGCATGCAACCAGTTTTCAAAATCTGGAACTTTGCTGTGCCAGGAGTTCTGCCATGGTCTTAACATAATCTGAACCTTACTTTTTAAGAACATTTTCTAAACTCCTAGCAAGGATGGAGAACAAACTTGTATCCATAAGGCTGACATTCCAGCATGTTTTTGTACAAAGGCCCTAGTGCTGACTTTTGTCAGAAGACTCTACACCAGTCCAGGTAGAAAACTGGTTAACTCCTCTTTGTTCCTGTCTCTTACTTGAGAGCCTTTATTACTTTTTATGAAAAAAGGTAAAGAAGATGTTTACTGGCTTTTGGAGCCAAAGTGTCATTTGATTTAGCTTTGAAAGATGATAAGAGAAAATTAATTCTAGTTCTGGATGAAATATTCACAAAATCTCCCCTTTGTTTTTAAAGGTCCTTCCTGTTGCTTCAGAAGAACTAGAGGGTGAAAGGTAAGAGCTGCCCTTCAAACTCATGACACCTTGCCCTCAGACAGAGGGATAAGTCCCTGTAATTGTACCACTGCTAACTTTTTGCCTTGTCAATAACAGCTCCAACCTGAAGAGAGGAGCTTATATTGGTGAAGAGGATTTTATTGCTACTCCAAATAAGATGGCCAGACTAGAAGAGCCAAAGAGAGGTATTTTCTTCTTTCAGAGACTTAATTTTTGGAGTATTTATCTATCATGATAGAGGAATGCATCTGAGGTTAAATAATTTTTAAATTCATGTTGATGTATACTTCAGACTGATTTTTCTGGCTTTGAGTAGTGACAGTTCATATATCAAGATGTGGTTCAGCTGTGCAAATATTTTACATTGTGAGAATTTTTTGGGGTTTGTGCCAGCTAAGACAATTATGGGCTCTGAACCTATAAGGAAACAGAGTCAAGACGAGGTGAGCAGCTTACCAATATCCCTAATGAACTGAGGCAGAGAATTCATCGTGTAATCTGCTACAAAATACTCTGGAAATTTCCTCCAGGACTTCAAGCAATGAACACCAAGAACTGGTTCTGGGTATAAAATACTTGCATCTTTCATGGTGCCAGGAAATGGGATGTTCTTCTCTGAAAGCCAGGCTGAGAGAATATTCTGCTAATTTTTAACTGAGTTTCAATCTTTCAAATTTCATGTTACTGTGGTGTTGTGGAAGGAGATGAGAGGTCCCTTTGGGGTGTTGGAGGTGGTGTACCTGTGCTTGGTGATTGTTGTGTTTGGAAGGACCACAACAAAGCTTGAAGTATTAAACCTATAGAGCAGCAAATGCTGAGTCTAGCAAGTCTGACCATAATGGGGCTGCACTTCTGCAGTCTGGATAAACTAGTAGGGAAGGATGAATTTTATAGAAGAAAATCAGACTTCTTGTTTTTTGATATTGCTGTATGCCATAAAACAAGGTCCATGGGATTCTCTCTCCTTTGATTGACTCTCATCTGACCTGTGCTGTAACTGAGAGTGTGTCCTGTCTTCCTTTTTCAAATCTACAGTTCTCCCTTTTTAAACCTGCCTTTAGCAGGCAAATTGGGAAGTGCATCAAGATGCTGTGCTGTCCTGAGTTCACCTTTGTTCCATTGGAAATGCCAGTAATTGTTCCATGTTGCAGGTGTGTCAAAGCTGTGGCGGATGAACCTTGCAGACAGTCCAGGCTGCAATATCTAGTCATTAGAAGATGGATTAAAGACAGCAAAGCTGTTCAAGTCCAAGCCTTCTTGCTCTCCTGGCTTATTCCTGAGCCTTAATGCAGTTTTTAATGAGGCTGATGTTACATGCAATGAGTGTGTGTTAGCTTGAGAACGCTAGGGGTGCTCACCTAATTGGGGTTCTTGCTCTTTCATTCCCCTCCTAGCAGGAGACCAAGCCTGCACTGTAGGTCAGCTCTGGTGGTAAGAGTATTACTGAAACACAGCAAGGGGGAGGCAGAAAGATGAGACAGCGTAGGAGGAGCACAGAACTGTACAAATAAACTATTTAAAAGTTAGGAGGTGGGCAGGATGGCTTCACCTGCTGTGATAGCATCTGTCAAATCATTTGATTGTGAAAAGTCTTCTGGCAAATGACTGTAAGATATGGAGGAACCCAAGAGTCTCAAAGATTTGTGGTTTGTACTCCTCCTTTCTTTGTTTCAAATATGACCTTTTTTTCTGATTATAGAGAAAATAAAGAAAATACAGAAGTGTTTTAACAATAAAGATGCTTGAGCATACAGTGGCTTTATGTGCAAGAAGTAAGTTTTGAGCTAACCTAGCTGTATGTGTTTGTGCTGCAGTCTTAACTGTATATTGAATGCATCTGTGCATATTTCTTCATAAGCTCCTCAGTGGAAGTCCCCCTGTGCTTAGCCACTGTGGGATACAGATATTTCCTGAGAAGCAATTGCACAGTTCATTCCTCTCCACATTGCTTTCCAGTGTTGCTGTATGTCCGAAAAGAGTCAGAGGAAGTCTTTGATGCACTAATGTTGAAGACACCATCTCTGAAAGGCCTGATGGAAGCGGTAAGTGATGAGGTTGGTTTATAGTCCTTGGGAAAAAGCCCTGGCTACCCAGACCTTACACACTGGCCCGTCACAGGAATCAGACTTTCAGTCACCTTGTGTCCACATATCTCTGCTCTTCTGGATAAGAAGAATAAGGAGGATTTCCTATCAGTAACATGGAAATGAATGCAAATAATACTTTAATTTATTATTAAGGGGATTCAGGAAGCTTGTCTTTTAAGTACATTACTCCACATCTGTGGGGTCTGGATGTAAGAAGCCTTCCTGAAGATCCAGGTCTGTCAAACTTGATGACTGGATGTTCCTCTTGTCAGAGAGGGTACTTTTGTTAGGAGATGGAGTGATTTTCAGGATGTGTCCAGTGGCTTGGGTTTGTTTCAGCCTTTCAAAGCCTTGTTTGGGGCCCTCCACTGCCCTTTCACAAGATGCCGATGCAGAGCTCCAAGTCCCAGCTTCTGTGTGTTGCTGAAGACTTCTATATATCTGTGCACATGTGTGAAATTGCTCTCTGGTGCTTGACTTCCAAAATAGACTTCCACTATCCCTGCTGCTGCAGAGCAAGGGGAGTACAGAGCTTAAGTCCAAGGAATGGTGTAATGTTTGGCATGAGCTCAAAACTGACGTTCCTGTCTGTCTCTTTCTGTGACTAATGCCTCTGCTCGGGGAACAGGGGCTCGGGGGATGTACAGGCAGGTCTGGCCGTTAACTTTTGGTTGTAGAGATAGTTCTGTAACCAGAATCTTTATCTCTTCCTGCCTGTGAGGCTTTGGCAGCTGGAGGGTAGGGGCTAATGGAGAGAGGGATTGAAAGCTGTGAAATCCTCCCTTACCCCATGGTTCTGAAGTGAAGCTGTACCTTTGTTGTTTCATTTGGATTTCTTAAAGCAAGGAACCAAGTGCTCACAGCTGTAGCTTGGGGGAAACTCCCTGTACATTTGCATGTCAAAGCAGTGTATTGGTTTGGTACGTACTGTCGGTGTGATAGAGCAGTTTGCCAAAGTAAACCAAGCTCAGGTTACTGACCTCCCGACTTTCTGGAGGTTGTGCAGTGAAGTGCCACCGTCAGTGGCTGTGGCTTCACACTGATGTCACCCTGCTGGGGAAGGAGAATGTTTCTGATCACCTTATGCCCTTAGCAGCAGAAGTCCTCTCTCTGTTGCTATTTCCTTCTTTCAGCCGCTGTCATGACTAGTTTTTACTTGATCCCTCTGACACTAAATTTAAAAACGGTTTTCAGTATGCTAAGAGAACAGAGAGCCAAGAGAGAATGAGAGTCAGGGCTTTTAATGGGTGGGCTTTTGAGTGTAGGGGCAGGAGGTCGTTGTATGAGGAGTAAGTAGCCAGGTTTCAAAAATGATTAATTTTTTTGCACAGAAGTTAGCTAAAAGCAGAGAAGAGGTTCTAATCTGTAGATTTACACTATGGCTTGGGATTTAGTGTTGCCTTTACAGGGCAGAGTAGTTGTCCTCATTTGCAGGCTTTTTGTTGTTGTTCCTTTCTGTAAAATAGGTAGTGAAAGACAATGACAGCAGTCTCTGTGCTTCACCAATCATTGCTTTCTTTTGTTCTAGATATCTGACAAGTATGATGTTCCTTTTGATAAAATAGGAAAAATCTTCAAAAAATGTAAAAAAGGGTGAGTATGTACCTGTGCAACAACTGCATAAGAATATGAACACCTTTTTCAAATGTGTAGGCAGATCTGCTTTATAATTCCTCCATGCACTGCAGATATGTGAATGCCATTTGCTGTTATGTGTGTGTGCACACAAGTACACACATTCCAACATCATCCACAGAGCTGAAGACTGGAAGACTGTAGGAAGGGTCCTATAGAAATATGCAGTCTGGCGTCCTGGGTAAATACAAGTCATAGGACCTCTCTGAGCTAATTGTTATTTGAACCAGAGTTGATCATGTCAGAGGAAAAAGAGTTCCGTTTGTTAAAGGACTCCCAATGATGAAGAACCTCCTTCAACCCATGTTAAATTGTTCCAGTGGTGACTGGGCTCACTATATCTGCATTTGGCACAATTACTAAACCTTGGTTGTCTTTTTGTGGGCTAAATTGAAGAGAACTTAGTTGTGAAGTACCTGTTTCTCCCAGAAGCCATACTTCATCATCTTTTTATTTTGTAGCATAAGTAATTTAGTTTCTGAACATTGTCTGCTTTTGTTTTATCTTTTCATTTCTCTGTAATTTTCTTGGGTTGCCTATAAGTCAGTTTGGTGTCTCAGCCCCTTCTCCTTCTAGATAGAAAATTACACCCTTCCAGGGCTGTGTTTTCATGGCAGAATTACCCCACCAGAATAGCTGCAAAAGCATAGACTCTGTGACATCTAAACCACTGCTAAGCACAGCTTTGTGTGCATGTGTGCACACAAACACACAGGTACTGACCTTTCTGGCAAATGAAAGAAGTGGCCAAGCATGGGTGGTTCCTTCCCTGCAAGCTCTGTAGGGTTTTGTGCTGATAGTTTGTAACTGACAAGCAAACCCATTCAGAGCCCCAGGTGCCTGCAGCTGTAGAAGGATTCTGCCGGTTCCAAGATCTCTCACCCTCCCTGGTCCAGGAGCCAGATTCAATCCTTCCATTCAGACCCTGAGAAGTGTGGCTGCCAGCCATGATGGCAGGTCTGGGTCAGAGCAGCCAGATCTGCTATGGGAAGCAATGAGTCAGAGAGAGATGAGTGGGGATCTTGTGTTACCCTTGGGTAGTCCAGGCTTTTTTAGGTTTGAGGATGCCTTGGCTCTCTTTGGCATGTAGCACTGTAAAATACCTGATCTGTTTTGTTTTTCCAGAATTCTGGTCAACATGGACGATAACATTGTGAAACACTATTCTAATGAAGATACCTTCCAGCTGCAGATTGAAGAGGTTGGAGGATCTTACAAGCTCACTCTTACTGAGATCTAAGATCACAGATCACTGTGGATTTCAAAGAAAGGTCTCAAGTGAACATTTTCCCATAATTCAGTATGTTGGGCAAAACACTAATCACCTCCAGAAGAAAGCCAGACGTTTGACTTGTTCTGGGGAGCAGAGCAGTGGTTTTGCTTAATACATTTGTGTTTGTGTTCTTGCTCATGACCTTATTTGCACTTGAAATGGGCAAGAAAAGATTGGCAATTAAATTGAGAGCATGTATATATTTTTACTAGTGTATTAACCACTAGTAGGTATGGGAGGGAAAATCTCCTGGAAGGTGGCCTTTTAGACTGGTGATATCTTATTTATCTATTCAGTAACCATGTTTGAGCCTGTTATCAGCTAATACCATTTTACTGGACTGTTTTCTGCTGGGGAGAGCTGCAAAAACTACTAATTGATACTAGTAGGAGTTGCATGCAGGTTGGAGAAAAGTCTATAATGTTTACTTGTGACCAGGGCAGACTGTTGAAATCACTTGTGTCATTTGGGGGGAATGTAAAACTGCCTTGCTTATGAAGAACTCGCCTTAGTAACTGTGTGAACTCTCATCAGATGAAGCTATATTGTATATAAGTGCAATATATTTTTGAAGGTTTGTAAATGTGTACATATAAGCAATATATAATATATATAAAATATGGTGTTCTGTATATACCGTGAATATATGCAATGAAGCCCATCTAAAAGGATGCCATATACAGAGAAAACATATTTAATGTAGATATTTAAAAATGGACAAACCCTTATCATGCACCAAAGGTGAGCACACGTTTGTACATTCATAGAAGGCACAAGAGACCTACCTGTTAAACATGGATCTTCCTATGTAGAAGGAAAAAGGTACCAGCTCTCTCCTAAATCCTCATGCCCAGGCAGGCAATGGAAGTCCTGGTTTCTGTCATGAACTGCCACTAAGTCCTGAAACAGCTGTGTACTGCTGTCCCAGGAGGTAATTTGGGTCAAGTCTGAGAGCTAGTTCACAAGAGGAGCTCTGCACGTCCAGTTCTCTTGAAGTCTCGTGTTTGGGGGTCAGGAAGAAGGTCTCCTGGAGGGTGGATTTTTTTCTGTAGCAGTGTACTTAAGGCTCAGCTGGATGCTGCCTGCACCAGCCACTCAGGCTAGATGGAGCCCATGGGCTGGATGGAGCCAGCTTGCAAGGCCTAGGATGTCAACAACTGGAAATGCACAGGCAAGGCTTTTGAGAGAGGAGGGTGGCAGAATGGCGCAGCAGGCCAAGTGTTCAGCAGGGAGTAGGGCCTCCAAGCAGGTTATGCATTCTTGGTGTCTGTGCATGCCATGGACCCGCTGCTGAGCTGGAGAGACTCAATGGGCACAGCAGGCATCCTGAGCCCCAGCTAGGAGTTCCAGACACTTCCAAAAAGTACTGCCTCGTGCTATTTACTCATCATGTGCATGTGCCTATGAAGGAAAGGCACTCTGATTAATAGCAAGTGAGAGAGGAGCACTTAAAGGGCAGCACTAAGGCAAAAAGGTCGTACATAGTGAGCAGATGAACATGAGTGCCAGGTCCAGTGTCAGAGCTTTAGTTAGGTATCTGGGTAATGAAAGAGGTTTATAACATTTTCAGACAGTACAAAGCTGCACATACCTCCTCACCTAGGACATGAAGGTCAGCCTGGAAAGACTGGAGAAATAGTCCGGAAAAGTAGCATATGATTTTACTTAATAATTAACAATTCTATGTAATGGTTAACAAATTGTAACCTACTATTGTTTAGCTCTGTCATGGTGCTGTGTCATGGGAGGCAAATGCCATGTTGAGTTGATCAACAGGAGCATGACCTGGAGAAACAGGAGACCTCCCCCCTTTGGCCCTGCTTGGCATTGCCGAGGCCTCCACTGGAGCATGGGCCAGACCATGTGGTCCTTTGGCCAGAGCCCGTGGTTTCTGAGGAGGAAGGCCTGCATTATTTGGCTGGTGAGGGCTCATGTTCAGATGGGATGATTGATGGGAGCAGCCTCCTTGACACATGGAAGTGTCCTCCCTTATCCATGGCAAGCACAAGGAGGTAGAGGGTGTAAATCACAGAAATTCAGGTGGGGTGTTGAGGCAGTTTTCTCTAGTGAAAAGAGCAGGTTGCCCATGGAGGCAGTGGTTTGGCATCAAAGGTCTTCAGAGCCAGGCTGAGCAAAGATATCTCTGGACTATCACAGGTGTAATTGATTGTCCCTTGGTGGTGAGTCCAGGTGACTTGAAGTCCCTCCCCATCTTCTTTTTTAATGATCTATATAAAATACACTATTTTGGAATTTGTATTTGGAACAATCCTGAGCTGGTTCATTCCATTCCCCCTCTATTCTCCCCTCCTTCCTTCTCCTTCATTGATGGGCCCCAGCAGAGGTTAGTGATCCTCTGGGCACTGCGTGCTCCTCTGTTTGCTCTGTGGCTGGAGCTGAGCAAACTCCACACAGACAGATCTGTGACTGTGGGCATGTGGCCAGAACACGTGGGCTGGAGGCCGAAGGGGAGAGGCTGATGTGCAGCACGATGCTGAAGAGACTTGGCCAACACCTGCCACCCTGTGCAGGGATCCACCACCAGCAGAGCAGCCATGGGACTCCTACCCAGCCAACACCTCCTGCCTGGGCTTCCCTTCGGCAGCCACGGGAATAATTTTACTATGGCAAGGGAATTTTTTTTTAAAACCTGATATATAGAATACATATATATATTTACACATTTTTATTGAAAATGGAAGTTTTATTAAGGAAACTTGGTCTAGGGTCAGGGAAGTAGGTTTAGAGTCTCCATAGAGGTAAGATTGACATGAATGTTATTTCTTTTTACTGCTTAATGAAGTATGTGAACTAAATCTGACGATTGTTTTCCACTATAAGATATTCTGGGACACGGGTCTTGTAACAGTAGCAGCAATGTCATGTATGTTTTATGAAACTGATTTTTTTTTTTGTCTTGCCTGCTGTTTTTTAATTGAAAATGTATTTTAAACCAAGCTATTAAATTTTATATGTTCATTTCTAATGAAGAGTCTTTTATATAACAAATGCATCTGCTCTTATCCCTTCAATTTTTCTCTGACACGGAATCTATAAAACCCTGGTGACTGTTTCCGAGTTTCTCCTTGCAAAAGAAAATAATCCCAGTGCCAGCCTTGCTGTTGTTATTCCCACATAAGAAATGGCCAGCCCCATTCTCATTCTCTGCTTTATTCCAGCTGACCTTGTTCAGTTCAGTGTGTGGGGGAGCTGCAGTATTTGCTTCCATAGGACCCTGGACTTTGGCAGGAGAGCAGAACATCCCTGGGTAAGATCAGGTGTGTAGGGGGACCCCAACTAGTGAAAGCTGCAGGCATTGACTTTCTCAAGCTGAAAACAAAAGTCATGCTAACATCTCCAGGATAATCCTAGCCCCATGGTGTCCGGAGTGGTGTTCACCTCCTCTTTTTCACTGTCAGAAAATGTCTCAACAAGCTTTTGCTGTAGCTGGCCCCCAGCCCCTGCAGCAGTTGCTGTCCAGAAGCAGCTCCTGCGCCGGCATCTTCCCAACCACCAGGCTTGTGTCAACATGCTGGGGCTGGGTGGGGAGCAGCGTGGGTGGCAGAAGATTTCTGGGCTAGGAAGAGGCCAGGAAAACTTATTTCCTTATTTATTTGTAGTTCTTGTGCAGGCTCTGCTCGCAGGGTTTGTCCCAGATGCAAGAAGATGCTGCAGTGTGTCATGACTGGGTGATGCACCAGGCAGGGATGCCCTGTGTCATCTCCACCTGAGTTTGTGCTTGCTGGAAGACTGGGCAGGGTTCTGCCCCCATACAGTTGGTGTGTGGCCATTTCACAGCAAACCTCAGCATGATACGGAATGTGCTGTAGGGCTAGCTGAGAAACAGCTGTTACCCCCTCTTGCCTGGCCGTGTGTGTGTGTGTGTGTGTGGCTGTGCCAGCACTCCCTCCTCCTTCTGACACCCCTCAGCCCTTTTTGAAGTGAGTTTAAAGGAAGTGAAGGTGAACCCCCAAAGATGCAGCTCTGAGCTCCCAAGGGTGGGAGCCTTACATGGAACTCTGTGCTTCTTCCCGGGGCATGACTCGGGGCTCTAATATTGAAAACACTTAGTAAGGCTTTTAAGATCTGACCTCTTTTGGTATGGGAAAGCTGAATTCTGCATCAGCCTCCAGTTTCGTGATGGAACTTTGTCGAATAAGGGTTTGCAAGAGCACAGAGCTTTGATGCTCCTCTATTTGGCTTGTATTTTAGAACACTGGAGCCATTATTACAATAAATTATTAGCTGTTAGACAATATTTAGATGACACCTCAACTAGATGAATTGATCTAATATATGAGTTCTCAGAACTTGTTTAGCAGCTTGTCCTCAGACTATCCTGCCACACCACTGGAAACCTTTGCATAGTTCACAATACTGCAGAAGGAATATTTGGCTTTTTACCCCCTTGGCTAATGTCAGTAGCTGCTGTGGCTGGTGCTGTTGCTGGGTTTTTGGCACATCCTGCTGGTTCTTATTCCCTCAGGGCAGTGCTGCCCTGCCCCATCCATCCGTGTGCCTGTGCATGCAGCTGTGGATGGCTGGTGTGTCCTCTGGCTCAAGCAGGATTTATTTTGTCATGCCTCCAGCATGGCCACCTTGCAGGCTGCAGATGCATGTCCCAATCCAGCTGGTGGCCAGTCAACAGCACTGAATTTGTGTGTCCCTGCTGCAGAATTGGTCACCTCAGGTGGCATCCTGAACCTAGAGCTGCAGGTCAGTCACCACCACTGCAGTTTGGGAAGCATGCAGCAGGCAGAGGAAAGGTGCATGGCTGAGCCTGGCAGCAGCTCTGATTAGTGGGAACACGGTGGAAAAGTGTTTGGATGTCTTGGGGATTTGATACCTGGAGGAAAGACAGCCCTGGGCTCAGAGATTATAGCAGTCAGGGATGATGGAGTATGCTGTGTGAGTGGCTGCTGCCAGCAGGCTGAAAAAGACAGCGTTAACTGGTATGAAATTTGGAGAGGGTGAAATGACATGGGAGAAAATGTGGAGTCCTGTGGTTCCTCAGCACCAGGGAAACCAATTCCCTTGATTCCACAGTGTCTAGCAGGAGAAGTGAGCTGGGTGGAGCCCCAGCCAGGCAGTGCTGCCCTTGCCAACCTGTTGAATCTGCTCTCTGAACTTCTGAGCTTGCTGGTTTGGGTTGAACAGGGCACTGTCCTGCTGCCACTGCCCAGGAGTTTGGATTGAACCAACCTGCCTGCTCCAACCATTGGAAGGTGCCCACACAGAGCCCAGTCCCTGGGAGAGACACGGCTGGAGCAGCTGCTGTCTGCAGGGACCACTCTGGGAGCAATGCTCAGCCCTGCTCAGGGGGTGACAGGTGTCTGTGATAAGGGCACAGGAGTGCAGGGATTGGCACTGGCTCTGCTGGGCAGTGGTGCCAGTGGCATAGGGGTTGTTGCCGGTTTGATGATGCTTCTAATCTTGTCATGATAAGGCTTGCTTGATTTTTTTTCCCTATATAATTACATGAGCCATTAATAAGTAAGTAAAGGAAACGTGATCACACAGTGGTCAGCTTTGCAAGTTGTGTCCCCACAGCTCCTTATTTGAAATGCTTTGAGCCTGTCAGCCAGTGCTGACCAAGGACTTTTGGGGAGCAGCAGTGCTGGATCCCCCATCTTGTGCATATCCTGAGGGCCCTAAACCAGCCCTTGCTCTCCCACTTGCCTCTGCTTTGCATGCTTAAAAAAGAGCCCAGGCTGCAGGCATAGAGGCTGGTCAAGACTCGCTGTCTACAAAGCCTCAGGTCAGGGTAATGCCTGAGACAAAAGGAGACAGTTATAAAATCAGTGATGGCAAGCTAAAAAACAATCCTTTGCTGCCTGAATCACTCCCTGCTGTGCTATGTGGCCATTCCCAAATGAGCTGGCACCTCATGGCAGTCCTGTCCGGAGCTTTGCCTGTGAGCGACCCCCAGCCCAGCCCTGGGGGCCAGCTGAGCTCTGCCTCTGGGGATGCTGCAATGCCTTGGGCTGCCTGGCCTCAGCAGGGGTGAGGGTTTTGATGAGAGAAGGGCCCAAATCCACCTCATCTCTGAAGAGGCACAGCTTGTCCCTGCTCCTCTGTACGTGCTGCAGGGCAAGGGACCACAACACTGCCCCATTAGTGGCCAGCAGTACCCCCAAGACCCAATTCTGACTTCCATTGTTTTTTTCAAAGCAAAGTTTTGAGCCCTTCTCCAGGACTTAAAAGAAAATTTGAAAGATACGTCAAGAGAAAGAAAAATGAAGATGATGATTTTGAACCTAAATCATTCTCCTTCATGCTTTTTTTTTTTCCTTTAGGTCCATCTTTCAATTCCTAAGTGCTGGAGGTTAATGATGCTCTTCAACACCATCAAATTGTGCAATATTTAATTTCTTGGAGGAATTTCCCCCCATCACCCTCCTTTGAAAACCCTCTCTCTCTGATCCTCAAGGTTTTTTTCATGCTGCATTGCATCTACCCATTACCCTGCTGTTATTTTGCTCTAAAGGTACATCTTGAGGCTTTTATGAACCATATTTGAGTTCCCTGATGACAGCACTCGGGCGCATGTAATCCAATGTGACAGAGCGTGTGAATGCCATAAAGTGCTGGGGTAGCAGGTGGAAATCTGGCCAGCAGGGATCTGGCTGGTTGCAGCAGCACTGGGATTTCACACCCTGATGTAGGGAGAAGGAGGACTTGACCTGAACGGGGACAAAAAATAAGCTGCCAGCCAAGCAAATCTGTGTTTGGCAGTGAATGGAAGTCCAAACCATCAGGTTAAGTTATTCAGGCAGGGTGTTCACAGCTCAGCTTATTTCAGTCAATTGCTCAGGAGAAAATGAGGGATAGTGTTTGTGGAGCAGAAGGAGCTGTGGCCAGGGCTCAGTTTGACTGTAAGGCTGGAAGTTACTGGGTGTGTGGGGAAGGTTTTAGGGTAAAAGCAATGGTTGCCCCCAGTCCAGGGCCTTTCCCACCCAGCAGAACTGTGAACTGTGAATGTTCAGCCTCAGACTGCTCTCCAGAGGTCACTGCACGGTAGGGGTTGAAAGGGATATCTGGGGACACCTGGTCCTGTTCCTTTGCTCAAGCAGGGCCACTCCCAGTCAGCTGCCCAGCACCCTGTCCAGAGGGATTCTGAATATCCCTAGGGACAGAGACTCCACAGCCTTTCTGGGCAACTCAGTACTGGATCACCCTCACAGAGAAGTATTTCCTGATGTTCTGAAACTCCTCCTGTGTCTGGGTTTGTGCCTTTTGTCTTGTGAAGGTATGTGCTGGGTCTCCTGAAGGAAATAATACCAAGAAATCAGAGATGAGGTGGTGATTTGGGACTGCTTCAGGTGAGCTGCAGCCATGGGGAAGAGTGGGGGCATCCCTGGACAACATCCATCCCCCTTGGAAAAGCACTGCAAGACATGGTGCTGGCTCAATTCTCTGCTCTGCTGGCACTGTGTAAGGATGTCCAAGGTGAAAGAAACTGAGTGGAAACAGTGTTGCCTGTATTCAGGAAGGGAAAATAGCACGACTACCCACCAGAAGGGCTGCAGCACAGAATTGGAACCTGAGTTTATTTCATATTACTCATCTTGTTGCACCTCTTAACATCCTGAAGCACTGCAGTAGTGAAGGGGAAGTGCACACCCAAGGCTGATGTAAGAATTTACCCATGCTGGGAAAAAATTGGGACTCCTTGTCCTTTTTATGTAAATAGTGTAAAACTAAGTGGGAAAATACTTTTGAAGGGAGGTATTAGCATCTCCACTGTGCAAAGGGAGTTGCAGTGAGTAAGTCCAGGCAAGCACTAATTATGAGAAAAAGTGCTAAGCTGGCTGGATACTTGATCCAAACAACCAGCAGGGTCTGTTCTGCAGCTGAGAGAGTGAATGGAGCCGACTGAGTCATGTATGACTAGCAATGCTGCCAAGGAAGTACCACAACAACAGGAACTGCAGTTTTCCAGCTCCTCAGCTGGGGCAGGGATGGGATGTGGCCATTGCTGGGGTAAGATACCTCCCTTTAGATGCTAGAACATGGATTTAAACTATTAAGCAACTCAATTGCCACTGACTTTCCCCCCAAAAAAAGCTTGGAAGGTGGCTTTTTAATTTATTTAACTATTAATGGAAAACGTAATTTTCAGTAGTAAAATCCTATACTTGACTGTGTCCTTCAATACATAGTTAATTCAGCATTTTATGTAGAGGGTTGCTCAGGATATAAAATCATTGATGGCATAGTTTGAGTGCAAGCACGGGGTGGAGGGAAATTACCCTTACAAGCAATCTCCTCAGCTTATGCCCTCCTTTGCTTTGGCTGTCATTTACCAGGGATGTGTCCTTGTCCCTGGATTTGGTGTCTGTCCTGCCAGCTGCAGCTTTTCTCTGGCCCCCCAGCATTTGGCATTGTGATGCCCAATGAGACAAATGGCATTGGAGAGGGAAACAGAAACTCTGTCACCCATGAGGGAGCACGGGCTGACTCAGCTGGAGACAACGTGTCTGTAAGAGCACAGCTGTTCTGCCCACCGGGAGTGTTTGGGGAGGCAAAGGAAGGTGTCAGGCAAGCAGGATGCAGACCCTGCAGCCAGGACCAGGGATGGGAGTGGGCACAGCACAGCCCAAGGAAACTGGAAGAAGGTGATGGTGTAGCCAGAGTGGTTGGTGAGGAGTTTATTTATAAACCTGCTGATGGGTTAGCAATCACCTCTCTGTTTGCATGTGTGTGGTGTGACAGCTGGCTGCCACAGGGAGCACCTTAGGCAGCAAAATTCACAGTGCACTCGCTCTGACATAATGTCATATGTGTATGGTGTTGTAGAAAACAGCAAGTGCTGTTGAGCACGCCGAGCAGGGCTACCTCAGCTTTTGTCTCTTGCTCATCTATTGCACACCCTGTGCATCTGTGAGCAGCAAGGGGGGACAGACCACACTCCCACTGCACTGTGGCCCCATTGCCAGGTTCTTCACCCCTGGCCAGAACACATCCAGGGCAAGCAGGGCTGAGCCTTGGTGTCCATGAGTACATCCATGTGCAGGAGAGCAGCAGTAGAGGCACATTTGGTGCCAAGGACAGTAGTTTGAAAGGGGCCTTCTCATTTGTCTCATTCTCTTCCACACAAGCTTTGTGTTTACTTCTGCTCAGGGCTGCCCCTGAGCCTGAGGCTGGTCTCCTGCCCCTGCTCAGTCCCCTCATTTGTCTGACTTTCAGTGACGGTCAGTAACTGCAACCCCTGATAGTGACATCTGTACAGGGATGCTCCTTATTCTAAATATTTTACCAGGAGAAGGCCAAGAAGGGAGAGGGAGAGGCTTGATCTGCAGGACTGGGAAAGGAAAGAATAGGAGATGCAGCTCCAAGGAGGAGGAGATGGAAAACCTGCAGAGTGGATGATGTGGAGCAGGGATATGTGAGAGATTAATTCCCCAGGAAGTGCAAGGTCAGGAGTCACCCTGGAAGTGGGTGTGGGGAGGGCAGTAGGGATACAGGTAAGACACTAGACCAGAAGTAACACGGACTCTTATTTTAGGTTCTGCTTAGAGACATGACCTCAAACAGCAGCAACTTTTCATCAGACAGCCAGGTCTGGGATGTCTCGGCCATTCCCAGGCACATAAGAAGGGCCCATTCCCAGAAAGGGGTGTTGGGAAAGCTGTTGAAGGTGCTCAGTAGTGTCTCACATTATCAAACAAGCAGGGGGGACAGAGGTTGTACATCTGTGCCATGCAGAGAGCCCCTCTGATATCAGCTGGGCAATTCAGAGCCAGTGTGAAGCATGGGGAAAAGCAGGATCTTAAACAAGCCCCATCCAATGTCAAAAAAGGTGACACACATGACAAGACAGCAGGACACCTGTGATCAGCCACAAGCCCCCCCACCACCCAGAGCCCTCCCTGGGGCTTGGCACCATTCTGTATTTGGTGCTGCATAACACTTGGGTGCTTGTGGAGTGTTCCAGGGGAGATGCCAGTGTTGGCACTAGGGGAGCCATTGCCACTGCCAGGCCCCTGCTGCCCCTGTGGTACCAATCACCCCCACTAGGAACGATGTCCTGAGGTCCAGAAGTCAGTCTCTGGTCACATAGAATGTCTTCCAGAACCTGAGTGCTGCATGAAAACACTGCAAGGTTGTTAACATGTGGAAGACAACTCAGGATGAAACACGTTTGTGCACAGGCTTGATAGCTGCCCCAGCAAGTCCTGCTACCTCCAAAAGAGGAGAACATCCATCAGCATTGCTAATACTTTAATATACTGTGTGTCAGAAAATATGTGTAGGCTTAGCTAACAGTAATGCTGAGGTCAAGGGAACAGTGAAAACAACGAAGACGTCCTCTTACATAGAACAATAAATAAATAGTATGTAATTTTAATTTTTGCTGGTTTTTAAATCCATCTCCTGGTGCCACTAAAATAGGATCAGGGCACAAATAGCAGCAGTAGAAAAACCAGATGGTGCACTCAAGCAAGCAGATGGTGCACTAGTATGTCACACTTATATCACTGTCACTTACTTTTTTATTTCTACTACAGTGGACCTGTGGACAGTCCATACCTGTAATCAATATTTGTAAATTGGATTCTTTTAGTTGAGTAAACACTATGTTTCACATACTCATAACAAATCTGTTTGAGTGGTGATTTCTCCCTGTAGTACTGCCAGGGCTCACGAAGTCTTTGATGCGGTTAATTTTTTTTTTTTTTTTTAATATAGAAACATATTTTTGGGAGTGAAGAAAAAAAAAAGGCAGCATGTATTTATTCTATCAGCACACTGGGTCCAAAATAGAGCAGGAAACAGTTTTTGTGGCTCTTCTCTTAAAGCCTTTCCTTTTGTTGTAATTTGGATATGTTCCCTTATGCTGTGCTGGCTGCTTCCCCACCCATGCACCAAAAGCTCAATCTGCTTCTGAAAGCGAATACGAAAAATGCAGGCGAGGAAGAATTTGACTTTTGACTCAGAGCAGTTGAGGACAGCACGTGAGGACCGTGGGTCCGTCCTCCCCTTGGGCCAAGGCTGCTGTCACAGGCTGATCCTGCTGGCAGACACGTAGGCGGTGTGCCGGGGCGGGCGGCGGGATTTGCTGCGCCATCCGATACCCGCAGCCATAAATGAGATGTCCCCTTGGGCAGCTGGCCCACACACAGCCTGACAGTGTGGGGGGACGGCACGTCGGCACTGCCCTTCCCGCTGGCTCGCTGTCCAGCCCTGGCCTTGGCTCTGCCGGCGTGTTGGGAGCGGGTCCCTGTCCCCGCAGCCCCGCGGTGCCCCCGCAGGGACCGGCGCCGGCAGCCGGGGCTGAAGGTCAGTCCGGCCGGAGCTGCCCGCTCCATGGCACGGGCAGCGCCCCAAAACGTCCCTCACACACACACTCGATGTCAGCTGGGCTACAGCCTTTGTAAAAGGCCGTGGATTTATCATCACTTTTACATTCAGAAATTATTCTGCCAAGAAATATCCCTTGTCGGTCCTCCTGATTTCTTTTATTCTCTTTCTTTCCACCTCTATTCTTCATGGTTATCCCTTCTATCCCTTTCTCCCCACTATTTCTCAAAGATACCTTGTATATAACTGACTAAAAATACCTTCAGTATCTCTGCTATTCCCGTGGGTGAATCCCTCTGGTCGTGCTCCTGCTCCTGCCCTTGGCCAGGGGCTGCTGCAGCCGTTTCCATCAGCTGGTGACAGATATCACCTGGCAGAGATCCTTAGTTTCCTCCCTGGTGGGGCGTTTCTCCCACACCTGCTGCTGTGGTTTGGGACAGTCTGGGGTTGTGGCAGCTGTGACTGTTCTGTCCTTCACAACAGAGGGAGAGGGGACAGATACTCATCCTTACACAGGTCTTACCACATGCATCTTATCACAGTCTTTCACTTCTTCCCATGTATCTTCTCAAGGCCCCTGCATGGCAGCTCTGATTGTAATTATCTGTATTTATTTAGTGCTCTTCCATTTGCTAGGCTCTGTATGTTTGCTACAGTAGCCTGCTGCTCTGTGCAGCCAGACCAGATGCTGCTGCCAAAATGCAGTAACTGTAGAGCTGCACTCCAGACAACTGCTTTGGTCTATTTTTAACTACTGGTAAATATTAGGAAAACTGTCTGAGCCTGTAATAGTCTCCCTTCAGTCTCTTTTGAATGGTTTATGGCATAATTAGCTACAAAAAGGGAATGGGGGAGAGCTGCCTGCATGACCTTTTGTTGTTTTCAGTCTCCAGTATTAATTATTTTTCCTGCTACTCACACAGGATGTTTGATTCTTTCTTGTCATCCCGGCCAAAAGGATAAGATAACCAGAGCACAGCCTTCTCAACCCTCCACTGCAGCCACTTACATCTGCTCCTTCCTACCTCGGAACAAAGGGATTGTCTATCTCCAACAAAGAAAGCTTTTCTCTGAAGTGTTTGCCAGTGGTCTGAGTTAAACAGCCCTTTATAAAACCACATGGTCCTCGGAGAGCCCGGTCCAGAGAATACTGGAGCAGCAGCAGCACTGGAAAGGGGTGGGTTTGGTGCAGGATGGATCTGCTAGGAGGGAGATCACACTGCCACAGCCAGGCAGGACAGGGACACCGGCATCCTGCAGTCACCGACATGGGGAGGCTTCTCTGAACTCTTTGGAATGGAGTAGAGGATACCTGGGCTTTGTTCCAGGTTACTGCCTCCAAGGAGGGGAACTGCAGCTGGCGTGGATCATCCTGAGGATCTCACTCGTGCGTTGCTCAGGAAGCTGTGCTGCTGGGTGAAACCCTTGGGGAAATCAGTGGGTGTAGGCACAAGTATAAAGAAGCAGGATAATGTTAACTGCTTTATTATTCACCTTCATGCAGCCTTGGGAAGGGAAAGAAAGCAGGAGTTAGGAGAGAGGGAAAAACTCCAAGGCTGTCAGGGCTGGGGCCTCAGGCTTTGTGGGGATCAGACCCCTGATATTTGATGTGAGGATGAAGGTGCTCTTTCCTCATCTAACACTGCCTCAGCAGCAGCAGAAAAAGGCAAACCAGGTGGCTTTGGTAAGAGTTCTAAGGATTTATTTAAAAAACTTTAGTTGCCATTTTTAGCTCACCAAGGGGAACATAATCAAGCACATTTTCCCTATAGCACAAGTCGGAGTACAGACCTGTAACATCACTTTTTTAACTGGTCTTGAATCCACGAGCTGTAGCAAGGACCCCTGGGCAACTTGGAACATGTAGGCATAGTCTGTGGTGTGTGACATGGGAAACACCCTGCTGGGAGTCAGGAGAAATGATTCCACTCTACTTCCCTGTGCCTGCTTCTTCCCTGGTGAGGCTGCTGTGCAGCCTTCAGATGCTATTACTCAATTAAAAGTCTCTGCTCTCAGTGACTAAGGCTGTGCGAGTAAATGCTTCGAGCAGGAACTGCACGTGTTACAACAAGCAACAAGGAGACAAACACAAGTAACTTCCCAACTACAGCACAACTGGAAAACATGTAAAACAGAACAGTATTTTCCTAGGTTTACAATTCCCTAAAGGTTTTTCTTGAGAAGGATCCATGCAGTTGAGAGGCACAAAACCAGTGTCCCCATTGTGCCACCTCAACCGTGCTTTTTAGTCACCAATGGCATTTTCACAATTTTTTTTTCATTTTCTGTCACACGACTGATTCTCTTTTGCAAACAGAACTCTTTAATGTTAGAACTCGATTTGCAGTTTGAATTATCAGCATTTTCCTTACCATCATACAGCAGAGGCCAGGGTTCTAGCACAGTAGGTCCCATGCAAATATGGAGAGAAGGCTGCTGGTAACCTGCACTGCACAAAGCGCTGGCCAGGGAGATTCTTTTAATTTGTTATTTGATGGGCTGGGAAGTGGTAGTGCTGGGAAAACGAAAGGACATGAAATGTGCAGTAATGGGGAGCAGGGATGAGCGCAGTGCAGTGAAGCTTTAGAAACTACATGGACAGCAGGGAAGGACAGGGGTTTGCAAGAGCTGTAATGGAAAAAATAAACCCCAGTGGCAAAATGAAGCTGACAGCAGAACGAGCCCAGAGATTCAAGATGACTCTCTGTGCAGACACTTGAGGATGTAATGTCTTGAGCAACCAGGGAAGGAACAAATAGAGATAATTCAGCAGAAAAAAACCCTTTTTGCTGTCCATATTTTGTATCAGGGAGGCATAAGGGAAGGGGCGGGGTGAGTTGGGATAGTGCTGGCAAGGCCAGCAGCCTTCAGAGGCCTGCAGAACCCATGTCTGTCCTGTCCCCAGGGACATAGGTCTGATCCCTCCCTGCGGACCTAGGCCTTTCCTGTCCCATTGCAGGCTTGGGATGCAGAGCTGCCCTCGCTGGTGCTGCCACTGCCAGCTCTTGGTGCTGCTCAGTACAGCCACAAATCCTGCTGGGACTCACAGTGCCAATACACTTCAGCTGCCACTAGAAAATGAAAACAAGGACGAGAGACAGGGAAAACTGAAGAACACACATTTTTTAATAGAATATATGTTGTGACTTGAAAGCTTTTAAGGGGCACATGCTGGGCTCGCCCAGGGGAGGCCTTCCAACACCAGTGGATCCCATGATCCATAATACCAATCCATCGTGGATTTTGGGAGGGGGTTTAATCCCAAATCCTCCATCCGCCAAAGCAGTGCTATGGCCGGGCAGGCAACGGACCCCTACCCTACCGCATGGGGCGAGCAGGACCTCGACAGGAAAGCCGGCGGCGGGTGTCGGGAAGCTGCGGGAACAGGGGCATTTCCCCAGACGGGAGAACTGGCGGCGGGTGTCGGGAAGCTGCGGGAACAGGGGCGATCCCCGCGCACGCGGGCGGCGGCGCTTGGCGGGAGCGCTCGTGCCGCGCCGCACGCACCGCGGGGGG
>VXBB01007110.1:767300-801598 GCA_013399915.1 Illadopsis cleaveri | reverse complement strand
CGGGTGGGGGCGAGGGCGGCCCTTGCGGGCGGGGGAAGGCGCTGCCCTGCGGTGGGACCCGCGCTGCCCCCACGGCGCTGCCCGCCCGCTCCCCCTGCAGCCCTCACTGCCCGCACCTCCTTGCCCGCCGCCCCCATCCTGCTCGGGAGCGACCCACAGTGCCCGCATCTCCCTGCCCGCCCTCCGTGCTCCCAGCCCGTGCCCCATCCTTCCCGCCAGCGACCCGCCCTGCGCGTCCTCATCCTGCCCATTCCCATCCTGCCCGCAGCCCGCGCTCCCCGCACGTCCCTGCCCGTCCCCATCCTGCCTGCATCCCGCGCACGTAGTTCCCGGCGGGGTGATGTGAGGACAGGCGCCCGGCGCGGTTGGCCATTTCCCTGGCAGCAGCCGGGGAGCCCGGGCTGCAGCGCTCATCTGCAGAAAGAGCTTTTTTTGTTAGGTGTTTGTTTGTTTGTTTGTTTGTTTTCCCCTAAGAAGCGAGGCACTTTTTTTTTTTTTTTTTTTTTTTTCTTTTTTTTTCCGGGAAAGTGGTGCTCCNTTTTTTTTTTTTTTTTTTTCCATGTTTCTTCAGGGAAAGCTACTCTTCCGAAACGTAGGGTTGGAAAAAATAAACCTGCTGCCTTGGGTGCTTGCAGGCGCACTTAGAGGAACACTGGCGGACTCTGCTCAGTGCAGAGCCTCGCCTGGCGTGTCCTGGTGTGACAGGAGGTGGAGGTCCAGGCTTGCAGGCACACATCATCTTTTCCTCTCATTGTTTTTCAGTGGAAATTCTTAGAAGTCTCTCTCCAAGGTGTCAATCTCTTTTACCCCTTCCAGCCCCTGAATCATGACATCTCCATGCCTGGTACCTCATGTTTTAGGTGAAAGTCCTCTGTGAGTGCAGTTCCAACATTTTTGTTCCATTAGGTTTAGAATGTTTGCCTGCACATCCCTAGAGTGTAAACACAGCTTTACATCTTTGTGACACTGTTGAATAAGAATCATCCCACATTACTTAACTCAGTGACAAAACCCATTGATTTGGTGTATGTGCTGTCACCCAGTGAGTAGAATTCCTTCTAGGCCTTGAGGCCATGCTAATGGTGTGTTGTTGCCTTTTGAGTTTAAACCTTTTTCCTGCAGTATAGAAACACTCTATGTAGCAGCAGTAGGCTCAAGAGACTTGGTCCATGCTTCTGAATCCCAGCCTTCAAGTTAGTTGGTGTGTTTAAAGACTGGAAGAGTCTGGATGCCTAGCTGAGACTGAGCTGGCATGTGAGTAATAACCCATCAGCTTAGCTCAGCTTTTGGAGCCACTGCCAAGCATTGTGAGAGCTTTATGAAGTTTGGATATCCTTTTGCAGAGAAGTCAAGTGTTTTGCATGTGTATACATACACACACAAATATTCTATGATGCTTACGACTGGAAACAAATCAGTGTGATTACATTTGTCTTCATGTTACTCAGAGTGTATTTTAGATACCTAGCACCTATGTAGTATCAAGACCTTTTCTAAAATACAATGAAAACAGTTCCCACTACACTTTTAAGACTATTTTCCTTCCATCTTTTCCCCATCCTGACTTCCCTATTAAAAATAAAATTAAAATTCTTTTGTGATGTGCAGTACTCCAAGTCAATGATCATACCTTAAAGTATATCTTACCAGCAGCTGAAATTTACCTTTAAATGTTTCCAGAATGAGATTAGTGCCAAATAGTCTTTTGGATTCAGGAAACAGCCTTGTCTAAACAAGCTTGGAAGTTAGGATTTTCCTCTTTTTTGCTTGTATGCAAGCAAGGGATGTGTTTGTTCAGAGCAGTGTGATCCAGGAAAGTAAACTTGGAAACAGGAGCCATACACATATCTGTTCTTCTCCTGGAAAAATCACCTTTTTTTTGTTTTTTTTGAGAAGAGAATGTGGAGAGGAGCTGCTGGGGGGAGAGTGAGAGTTGAGACAGTTGGTAAAAGTCTTGCCACGGGCATGGGATCTGTTTCAGTTGACCTTCATTGTGAGCAGACAGTGTGTGGGTGGTGTCAGCTTTGTATTCTGACTTGTCCTAATAGCCAGTAATCCGATTACACTCAGGTTGACATTGTGGACATCTACGAGTCTATCCGTGAACGGCAGCGACATGACAGTGAAAGGTCTACCTGCAGCACCTTGGAGCAGAACGACATTGAAGCTGTTGAAGCCCTTGTTTGTATGAGCTCCTGGGGTCAAAGATTGCAGAAAGGTGACATATTAAAGATAAGGCCCCTCACGCCCTTCTCGGATTCTGGGGATTTCACAATGCACGCCGAGGCGACGGCTGAATTACCAAAGGACTATCTATCGACACTGGTAAGAAAAGCATGAACACAAAATAAATGTGCCCTACACCTGGATGTCACATCCCTGCAATGCTTTAACTTGGCTGGAAAAGACAGGCTTGCTCAGGTGTCCCTTTGTCACAGCCTGTGCTCTGTGTGCACAGAGTAGGGAGGTGAGCATGCTGAGTTTGTTTTTTTGCTGTCTTAGCAAATATATAGGCTTTTGTTAAATTTAGGTGTGAAAGCCTTGCTAACAGGTTATTGGATTTGACAGGAATGTCGAGATGGCTGTTGTAGGATTCTTGGAGCACTTTGAGTAAGAATGGCAGAGTGAGCCTTGGTGATTTGGCATCAACATATCTGCAAGCACTGTATAAAAAAAGGCCTTTGATGGCATTTTGCTTCACTGGTCACTGTAAGAGAAAGTACACATTACCATTATGAAATAGGCAGTTTAATTAGTTTCTGTACTATGTGTTTATACATGTAGTCTGTTATTTCTCCAGACACTGGTCTACTCCAGCTGACTAATGTTGGTTGAATCCAAATTTTTTTCTTTTGTTTCAATTTATGTTGCAACAAAAGTAGGTGTTAAAAAAGGGCTTGGTGCCATTAAGGTTTTAGATGGTTAAGGCCCATTTCAACCAGTAGGCTTCTAGAATGCAGTTGCCAGGAAAAAGGGGAATAATAAAAGAAAGAGGCTAAGAGCAGCCTGACAAGCAGCTGCCATAATAACTCCTCCTGCTCATTGTTGACACTGTCTCTTCAGCAGCAGAGGAGATACCTTTCAGTGGTAAAGGAGGAAGGAGAGGTTATGCAGGAAGACAGCATGGAAAAAAATGGATGAACAAGAAGGGACAGAGCAGTTTCATTTGTCTTTATCTAAAAAGTAGCCATGAGATGATGAGGTAATCATTGAGAAAAGATCTAGGGCTTGCTGGGACCTTGAAATGGAAAGGTAGAGTATTGCTATCTACTATGTCTGTTTATTCTGCTCATAGCCTCTTAGAGTGATGCCCATTGCTGAGGAGAAAGGAATGAAAGACTTTTTTGTGGTGCAGTGAGTATATTTGCAGTGTTTTATGCAGGTTTACAGTGGCCTCATTGCTTTTCTTTTATTAATATGCATTTGAGCATAATCAGAATGGCTGTAAAATAAGGCAATGTAGTGTCATGTTGTTGGCTAGGATAGAGTTAATTTTCTTCCTAGTAGCTGGCAGAGTGAGTGCTGGGTTTGTGATTTAGAATGAGAATAATGCTGGTAAAACAGTGATGTTCTAGTTGTTGCTGAGCAGTGCTTACCCCAGGTCAAGGATTTTTCAGATTCCCATGCCCTGCCAGTGAGGAGGTGCACAGGAAGCTGGGAAGTAGCATGGCCAGGGCAGGTGATCCAAACTGGCCAGAGGGATATTCCATACCACAGAGTGTCATGCTCAGCATAAAAACTGGAATGACCAGTGATGTTGGAAAGGACCTGGGCATTGGTCAGTGAGTGGTGAGCAATTGTACTGTATACCACTCTTGTTTCTCTTGACTTTTATTGCTGTCTCTTTTGGTATCTCCCTGTAATAATAATTACAATTGTTGTTATAATATTTTACTTTATTTCAATTATTTACTTGTTTTTATGTCAACACGTGAGTTTTATCTTTCTGATTCTCCTCCATGACAGATCTGACCAAACCGTGTTGAAACAAATTTGTTATCAAGATTCATCTTGTTTGTTTATTACTTGTTAATCACAGTGTTGAGTTCTTTGCTATCAGAATTGTTGTGTTATGTAACAATTTACTTGATGTGTATGTTCCCCCTAGTGTTGTGGTATCATCTCTGGGGGCTGGGCTAAGCTTATCATTTTATTGTACTTCATAACAGTGGATTATGATAGCAGAGAACTGCTGGCCTTGAAACTAATCTGGTTTTCATACTCTCATCACCTCTGTACTTGGGGAGCCATCTACTAGAAACTGCTAATAGTGACACCTTTTGTGGCCTTTTTGCCTCGGAGAGCCAACCTGTGTAGAAGACACACACGATCATATTCCTCTCCAGGCATGGGAATTTTGGAAATTTTGAATATCCTTGGGATGCTGAAACCAGGATGGTCTGTGAATGACCAGGAACTGTTAATGTGATTCAGGTCTTGTTTAGGGTTATGTGGCTGCTCAGACCCTGGCATCATGCAGTGTGACTACTCAGACCCCAGCAAGGGATGATGCAGCTGAGCCAGGGGATGAGCTTGTGCCATTATCAGTTGTCCTTGTGCCCAAGAAGAAATGGACATGAAAGTCAGCTCATTTAGTAAAGGAGGATGAAGTAGGGCCACCACCAAAACTGGACGGAGCAAGAGGTAGCCACTCAGTCCCTGTCCCTGAGGGATCTGTGGGATATTTGAAGAGGTTTCAGCTGCTGTCCAGGTGTGCACATTATCACCTGGCTGCTCCAGTGGGGCTAGTAGCCTGAAACTAGGAGATAGAGGAGCCAAGCAGTTGGGATGACTTCCTAGGGAAGAGAGCATTGATGAGGTGATTGGAAAAATGATATAAGTCTTCAGTTGAGACAAGTCGGTCAAGTGTGAAGGAAAGGTATCCCTTCAGGAAAGAGATTATGTCACCCAAGCAGGTGGGCTGCTGTGGGGAAAGATATCTGGTACCTGAGGGAATTAGCTGTACCAGAGGAGATTTATGATGACATGAGCAAGGCACAGTCACCCACAGATCCAGATGAAGTCAGTGTGCCCAAGGTACGTAGCAAAAATTTGAACCATTTGCCATGGACTGATCTAGTTCTGGAACTCCTGCAATATGTTGATGGTACCATTGTGGGCAATACAGCAGCAGAAGTTTTTGAGAGAGGGAAGAAAATAGTCCAAATCTCTCTGAAAGCTGCCATAAAACAAAGTAAGGTCCAGGAACCTGCACAGGAGATCCAGTTTTTAAGAACAAAATAGTAAGGTGGACGTCATCAGATCCCAATGGATTTGATTAGCAAAGTAACAGCTATGTTTCTACCAACTAGTAGAAACATAAGCAACATAAAACATAAAAAACCACAAGCTTTCTTAGGCTTTGTGGGTTTTTGGAGAATGCACATTCCAAATTAGTCTGATTGTCAGCCTTCTCTGTCAAGTGACCCCAAAGAAGAATGATTTCAAATGGGGCCCTGAACAACAACAACAAGCCTTTGAACAAATGAAACAGGAGATCATTCATGCAGAAAATTAACTCTGCCCCAACCCTTGGGCCAGTCCAGGCAGGACAAGATACAAAAAATGTGCTCTACACCAAGGAAAATGGCCCTACCTGGAACCTGTGGCAGAAAGCACCAGGGCAGAATTGGGTCAACCTCTACGGTTTTGGAGTCAGGGGTACAGAGGATCTGAAGTCCACTGTATTCCAGCTATAAAAGGGATGTTGGCAGCTTACAAAGAGGTTCCAGCTGCTTTGGGAGTGATTGGTACTGAAGCACAGCTCCCCCTGGCATCCTGATTTTTGGTGCTGGGCTGGATGTGCAAAGGATGGTTCTACACATCACGTAGCTGATGTTATGTGGAATAAGTGGGTCTTGCTGGTCACACTAGGTGCTCAAATAGGAAACCTCAGTCATCATGATTACTTTCAAGACTCGTGGGATTGGTGAGAGGGCAGATTCCTGGATGCCACCTGATGAGCAGATGACATGTGCTGAAGAGACTCCATGGTATAATAAGTTACCAAAAAGTGAGAAACAATACACTGTGTTTGATGATTCCTGCTGTATTGTAGGAAAGCATTGAAGATGGAAAGTCGCTGTATGACATATCCTAAAAAAGTTACAGAAACTGCTGAAGGAGAAGGTGAATTGAGTTACTTTGCAGAGGTGAAAATTTGCTTTAAACACTGCTGAACAAGAAAAACAGCCAATGCTTTATCTCTGTACTGATTCATGGGTGAATGCCCTGTGGTGGTGGTTGCAGTGATGGAAGCAGAGCAGAGGTAAACCCATCTGGGCTGCTGCCTTGTGGCAAGATCCTGCTGCCTGGGTGGAGACCCTGGTTGTGAAGGTACGTCACATGGATGCTCATGTACCCAAGAGTTGGGCTACCAAGGAATATCAAAACAACCAACAGGTGGATCAGGCTCCTAAGGCTGAAGTGGCTCAGGTGGATCTAGATTGGCAAGATTCACAAGAGTGAATTATTTACTGCTTGGTGAGCCCATGACATCTGAGGCCATCAAGGAAGAAATACGACATGTAGATGGGGGATGATTGAGGGGTGGACTTGACCATGGACACTATTGTAGGGCCATCCATCATTGTGAAACATACACTTCAGTTATTCATGCTGAGCAGTTAAAGCCTCTTTGGTGTGGAGGACAATGGCTGAAATATAAGTATGGGGACACATGGCAGATGGACTCTATCAGACTCCCACAAACCCACTGAGGCAAGTACCATATGCTTATGATGGTGGAAGCAACCACTGGATAACTGGAAACATATTCCATGCCCCATGCCACCACCTGGAACACTGTCCTGGGCCTTGGAAAGCAAGTCTTATTGCAACACAGCATCCCAGAAAGAATTGAGCCAGACAGGGGGAGTCATTTGCAAAACAACCTCACAGACACCTGGGTTGAAGAGCATGGCATCATGTGGGTTTATCCCATTCCCTGTCATATGCCAGTCTCCAGGAAAACTGAATGATAGAACAGACTGTTACTGAGAGCAGTGGGTGGTGGGACCTTCAAACAGTGGAATACACATTTAGCAAAGGCCGCCTGGGCAGTCAGCACTAACCAGCTGTGCTCAAACAAAACTTTTACATAGTGGAGAAGGGGATAAAGTCCCTGTAGTGCACACAAAAAATGCTTCTGGGGAAAACAATCTGAGTTATTCCTGCATCAGGCAATGACAAACTCACCCATGGGATTGCTTTTGCTCAAGGACCTGGGTGCACTTGGTGGGTAATGTGGGAGGATAGGGAAGTCCAAAGTTTGCATCCAGGGTATCTGGTTCTGTGTGAGAATAGCCAGTGATTTGGATTGTACAATGTTAATTGCCATTAACACTCATGTCAGCACTGACTACATGCAGCATCAAGGGTATTACAGTAGGAATCACCCAGATTAATGAAGAACAAACTTTGATGAAACTAGGCAAACACAGTAGTGATGAAATGACAACTGAGTTCAATAGGCAGGAATCCAGCATAACACACCATCTTTGCTGCCCTGAAGAACTGCTATGAATTGGAGCCCAAAGTGATGCATGAATGAACTCAACAGATGCTTTAGAGGGATGGCCCATAGACTAAGGGAATGATACCTGTATCAAAAGACAGGAAAAATAATGTTTAATTGGGATATATTGAAAAGTGTGGGCAGGATGTAAATGGCATAGAATATGGGGTGGATATTGTCCTGTTTTCAGCTGGGATAGAGTTGATATTATTCCTAGTAGCTGGTACAGTACTGTGGGATTTAAGATGAGAATAATGCAGATAATAATACACTGATGTTTGAGAGTAAGCACTGCTCAGCAACCATTAAGCCAATGACTTCTCAGTGTCTCCTTCTCTGCCAGTGAGGAGGAGAAGCTGTGAGAGCATGGCTAGGACACTACTGACCAAACTGGCCAAAGGGATGTTCCAGACCATAGAGCATTGTGTTCAGTGTATAAAGTGGGGGGAATTGGCCAGAAAGGGCTCATCACTGCTTGGGGTCAGACCACTTTGGTGGTGAGCAGTTGTACTGTGCATCATTTGTTTCTCCTGGGCTTTATTTCTCTCTCTCTCTTTTTATCTGCCTTCTTATTACAATTAATATTTTTATTATCATAATTTCCTGTATTTGAATTAACTTGTTCTTATCTCAACCCATAGGTTTTACCTTTTTCTGATTCTCCTTCCCATCCATCTGGGGGTGGAGGATGAGTGAGCTTCATGGGACTTGGTTGCCATCTGGGATTAAACCACAGCAGTATACTTTATTCAGTTGGTCTCAAGAGGCATATTCTGAGATGCTGGGAGAGGACATGTAATTTTATTTTTCAGAGTAAAGATAGGGGGAAACTGTGCTATGGAGTTATACTGATCCACACTGGTGTGGGTTTTTTTTGCAGTGCATGACCCCTCCGCACAGCCCTGACTTCGTTGAGATGTCGGCAACCACGCTCCTGTCCTCACAAGTCACTTACTCCAAACCAAGGACTGTCATGGCAAACACAGCTGCCTGCTCAGTCACATCAGCGACCGGTGCCTCTCCCATAACCAAGCCATCTGTTCTCAGCGTGGGGCAACAGTGCAGCCAGAAGCCAGTGATCTCTGAATCCTCTGTACCTCAGCCTTGCAGGGCCATGGCAACGAGTGTCATACGTCACACAGGTGATAGTTCTGCTTACCATCACATTCCTGCTGTGCAAGAGCAAACAAAGGTAACTTCAGGCTACAGCACTTCCAGAGACTGGTGTGGAGCGGATGACCGAAAACATTCCAGACTGCCACAGGACACGTGTGCTGTGGATGATTTAATCAACAAAACCTCTCCAGTACATCAGCCTTATGCACATGACTCCAGTGATATTGCGACCAATAAAGGGCAACTACCAGTCCGGCCTGTTTCACCGCAAACCCACTTACCAAAGAATTGTGAGAATGATTTGCAAAAAAGAGCTACCCCAGTGACACTTGCCCCTGTCTCAAGCCCCCAAGTTCTCTGTCAAATGATCCCTTTAAATGGACAAAGCAGCATGATCAATGCCTATGTCAAGCCTTCAACTCCAGCACTCTCAGCTCCCATGAAACCTATTTTACCGCAGACAGCCCCGCTCTCCCAGCCTGTGCTCATGGGACCTTCTGTGCCTCAGGGGACTGTCATGTTGGTTCTTCCACAGCCTGCTGTCACACAGACACCGCAGTGCCCACAGGCCGTGGTCACTGTTGGCAGCACCAAGTTACTGCCCCTTGCCCCTGCTCCCATGTTCATCGCCTCTGGTCAGACCTGCGCCCCCCAGATGGACTTCTCCAGGCGGAGGAATTACGTCTGTGACTTCCCCGGGTGCAAGAAAACCTATTTCAAAAGTTCCCACCTCAAAGCCCACCTGCGCACCCACACTGGTGCGTACGAGAGGGCTCTGGCTTCTGCTGGGGCGCTGAAATGCACGTTCCTTGTGGGAGGGGGGTGGGAAGGGGAAGAAGCAGGTGATGGGGAAGCTTCTGCTCATCTTGGGGATGGAAGGAATGTTCATTCTCCACAGACAAGCAAAACAAGACATACTTTGTTCTGAGACCTCAGCTGACCCTGTAGTGTTAGTTGAATTTCACAGGCTTTAGTTGGAGTGAAGCTTTGCTGTCTGTGTGCATGTGTTTAGATCTAAGTGGAATCCTGCCATCTGGACGAGATTGAAATGAATTTTGTGAGATCCTTGTTTTGGAGCATGGGGAGGTCTGGTGTAAGCAAAACACAGTACAGATAGTTGGTCTTAGTTGTTACATGAGTAAAAGAAAAGAGAATCTCAGAAACTGCCTTTTTTTTTTTTGTTCCCCCAGAGTTTTGTTTAGGTGAAGTGGGAATGCATTGAGATTTTGGGCTGCTGTGTTAGGAAGTAGAGCTCCTACAGGAATTTAACAGTTTATTCAGTTACAGAAGGGGAATTTTAGAGGTAAATGAAATTTAATTGTAATTAATATGAACTGATTTGCTCCATAAATTGGGTCAGTGTGGAAACAGTCTACATGTATTTCACTTAGCCTTTTTCTGGTTCCAAGATCTTGTTAAATTAAAACTAACTTTAAGTTCTCAGGGATTATTTTTGATGTTGAAGGATAGGCGTAGTGGGAGATTGGTATAGAATAGTTCTGTCTATTTTTGGTTTTCTTTGACTTTTTTCTCCTACCTGCTGTTACCCCACAGTCACTGGTTTATTGGATGTCAGCTTGTGTAACAGGATTTGCATTAGTTTGGCAGCTTGTCTTTACAGTTCCTTTGGGGAAAGAGCTTAACCTCTACACGAAGCTGATAATTCTTGTAAACCATAGTTCAGAGGTAGAATGATGCTTCTGCTTCTGGCTTGAGAGGCTCTTGAATTAAAGCCATGCTCCAGGATAAACAGACTATCAGCAAGTGCCTTGCTTTGTGCGCTGATCCATAGGGAGTCTCTGTGTGTCCCTACATCATGATTAAAACATCAATGGCAGGTGAAACACACTGACCCCTCACTAGCCACTTCCCATTACAGCATCAGGAGGAAGAGTAGTTCAACTTTTTCTGCCTTTTCCCTGCACATTGACTAGCTAGATGATAGCATGTCCAGCAGACGCAGACTTTACTCTCATTATCTGAAGTAAGAACATTCCTGTGGAGCTTCCTTTCTGAGGGTCCCTTCGCTTCTGCTCTGAAGTGTCCCCATAATTTTGGGCCACGTGGTAGATGTTTATCTGCAGCTCTGAGGGAGTTGCAGGCAGTAGTTGCAGTTGTGGTTGTTCAGGACAGGTGGGATGTTCAGCAGTGGCCCAGGATGAGCAGCAGCTGATGTGGGCAGCCTTGCTGACTGCTGCCATTGCTGGTCTGTGGGGTCTGGCAGGACAGGCTTTGCCTCAGGAGTGCTTGCTGGTTGTGTTTGTGTGTGAGACTGGATCACTGGAGCAGCAGGACTCCAAGGCTCCATTCCCGTTTGCCCACAATATTTATGGATGACATGCTGTAGCCAGAGAGATGTGGATACACAGGAATGGGAGCAGGGGCTTGCTTGTAGTTCAGTCAGCAGATAAGGCAGCTTTATGAAGGCTCTATTTCTTTAAACTGGGATTTTTGACAACTGAAAAACCAGGCTTGATTAAAGAATACTTAAAGAGAGATATGATGAAATAAGTAGAAATGATACCTATTCTTTTTCTCGGGAACAGAACTTTAGCTTAATCTTACATTGGCTGCACGGAGGAGCAGTGCTGTGGAACTCACTGGTTTTTGCAAGGCAGATCTTAAGTTAGTTCTTTAATAAGACTGCCACGCAGCTTCTCAAAAGTAACACATGCTTCCTTTGTGTCCTGCAGGAGAAAAACCTTTCAGCTGCAACTGGGAGGGCTGTGACAAGAAGTTTGCCCGCTCGGATGAACTGTCGCGGCACCGCAGGACGCACACGGGCGAGAAGAAGTTCTCGTGCCCGGTGTGCGAGCGCCGCTTCATGCGCAGCGACCACCTGACCAAGCACACCCGCCGCCACATGACCACCAAGAAGACCCCCAGCTGGCAGGCAGAGGTTGGCAAACTCAGCAGAATTGCCACAGCAGAGAAGCCCAAGAGCAGCAGCGCTCTGAGTATGCTCATACCCGTGCCATCACCTGTCTGCCAGGGCTAGAGTGAAGAAGCGCCTTCCCCGCAAAGTGTCTGAAGATCAGGAAGAGCTCTGATGGCAACAGCAGAATGGGCAATGGCTTTTGTTTTCCCCATGTTTGTGTGTACTTTAGTTTCCTGCAGTGTAGGTCCTCTGTTGATAGTGCTATGTGAGAAATCTATCATATCTCCTCTTCCCTTTCCTGTTTGTTTTTTTCAGTACTTGGGCAATTGCAATCACCAGCACTTCAGGAAAGTGGAACTCCTTGGAAATTATTTTGGCAATAGGTTAAAAAAGTTACTTGTGATGCTTGCTGTTAATATTTTTTGACGGACAGTAAAACAGGATGGTTTTTAATTTTTATAGTACTATTTTCTATACCAAATATATTTTGTATTTGTTCATTTTGGTCTTGTTATGCAGGCAAATTACTTGCATTTGTAGGGCTGTGCTGGATGAGACCCAGAGTTTTGGAAACTCCTTTTCAGTAAACCTAAACTATTGCATTCAGAGTGTTTTGTAAACACTTACTATTTGATAACTCATCCTGGTTGGTATTTTCACACTTGCAAATCCTGATCCTGCAATGGGCTAGTGCTCTTGTACCCGCCTTATGCAGGTACATTGGAGATCAAAGTGAGTCAAACCAAACCAGAATGACCTTATTTGAGAATACAAGTGCTGAAATTCTCAACATTTTATGAATTCATATCCTTTGCAAGTAGAAGCCAATGTGGCTGTTGGTAGAAGCATTCCCAAGTCCACACTCCATTGGAGCCTCCATTGCAAGTTTGGAGGAGCCTGACTGCTCTGATGGAGGTAGAAGCACAAACACTGTTTAGAAATTTTGACACTAAAAATTATGCTTTATTTTTGGTCCTACTAAAGCAACATATCAAAAACAACTGAAAAATGCAAAAATGGTTAAGACAGCCCATGAAAAATTAGTGGGTCTCTCTTTATATTTTTTTGAGTAAAGGAGAAATAAAAAAACTAAAGGATTTTTTTGTATTGTGGATGCTTGTGCACCTTATAGAAAATTGTTCAAGGCTTTCTTTTAACGGTATCAATGCACCAGAGGAAGTACTAATTATGTCTTGAGTTAAGTAATAGCCACCATGTCAACTTGATGATGCTCTTCATGTGGCCTTATACTTCTCCACAGTACTTTGTATAAAACCACCCTTTTCTATTAAACAATACACTCTCCCTGTTGAATGGATTTTCTTTTACACAAAAGTGTAATGATAGTTAAGAAATGGAACCAGTGGCTGCAGGAGTGCTGTGTTTGTAATAGCATGGTGTGCGCAGCAAAATGCCCGCAGCACAATCGGACTGCTCTGTTCCCGTGGTGCAGGAGGAGTGTGTATGTACTGTAGCAGAGCTGACAGTAGAGCAAAGCACCAGGTGTTTTGCTGGGAGACAGCTCCCCCACTGAATGAAATATTTCTGGAGTGCTTATTCCTTCTGGACTCTTCTCCCTTCAGCCACTCCTGCACTGAAGCTTAGTTGAGCACTGAGGAGGATTCTTTTTCCTATAAGCATCAACTATGGATAACTAGGAATGCACTCTCTCTTTTACTGCTTTGTTCTGAAATGCTGGTCTTGCTTCCCAGTGTGGGCAAAGCATGGATCTCATTTATGTAAGTGCTGAGTTGCTGACCTCAACTGGCACTTCCCTGAAATCGGCAGAGACCTGTTTCAGTTAGAGGACATGTCATTTTTTACACTAAACTCTATAGCTATAATTAACAGTAGTAAGTTTTCAAACTGCACTAAATTGGAGTATTGTGCTAAGTGTACTGAAGTTTTTGTGCCTGACCTTATAAAGGCCCACACCCTGTTCACTGACACGTGCTGTAATCCCACTGACCCTAGTGTACGTGCCAGTGAGCATGTGTGTGGACCTTGCTTTGGACTCTCCAAGGGCTCAGTTGGAACCTCTTTTCCTGGTGAAGTGGATCCTTGTGGTGTTGCTGTTCTCTGTTGTTACCCAGTTTTCCAAGTTTCTGTGGTGAACAAAGAGATGTTGCTGCTCTTTTTTTCTCAGAAATCCCTTAGAAGTCTGGCTTTTGGATGCTGTTTTTGCATGCTTTTAACCAGGGGAAGCATGTCCTGTCTCAGTTTAGTAGCCAATTTAGCACTTCATTCTTTTTACAGACTGACCATTTATGGTGCTCACCTGAGAAAACAGTTTGGAAACTCGTGTCATAATTATATAAATTGTCATGTTTGTTGCATTACGGGGTGGGGGGGAACCGTTGGACTGGAGAATACAGACTTTTAAAAAGTGTGTCATGTATGTGTGTAATGATGTGGAAAAGCAACTGCTCCTTCCTTGTTTGGGTGTACCTGGCCTGCAATTCCTGGCAGCCCGTTCTGGGATGTGTGGATCATTCTCCTGTGGATGTGCGTGAATAGCTGTGCCGCGGTGTGGCTGTGTCTGCTCTGTCTGTTCCTTCCTGCTGTGTAAGGGTTATTTATGGATTAAGCATGACTGGCATAGCTGCTGTCTTTGCACTTTACTGCCTGAACTCTACTGTTCAGTCTTTTTATTTTGAGCCTATATTTTAAGGAAATGGAACTGCATTTTTGTACGTGTTTTTAACTTTTATTAAATAAAATGTATGTAACGTGACTGGTTTTAAGTCATAAAAAAATCATGGATTTTCAGGTTTCATAGGTGTCCATTCCAGAACTATGTAAATCCTTCAGGATTAGATTGTGTCTAGGCCAGTGGAAGACTGGGACTTGCTAATTCACTTATCTGTAAAGGCAGGATTTTTTGGATCCTGTTGTAAATTGACCAGTGCTCACTCATTGATTTTACACCACTCGTCTCATGCTTTTGGTAGAAAGTGCACAGCCCCACCAGGCCTTGGGGCTTCTCTCTGGGAACAAGAGTTCCCAGTTCCACACCACTTCCAGCCCGGCCTCCAGCAGCTGGGATGTGCTGGGTGCTGTTAGTGTCACAAGCTGTGCATGGAGTGAATGTTGGAAATAAGGCAGAGATGAGAATTTAACTGAAACGATGGCTGTTCTTCCTGCTCTGGTGGGAAGTGGCTCTGGCAGGCTGGGTGTTACCTCCCAGTCCCAGCTGGGAAGGAGGTGCCCAGGATGATGACAGCAGCAGCAACTACTTATATTTTTGTGCTGTTTCCCTCTGACCAGTTCCTGAACTGCAGAAATGTTTATTTCCAGCAGAAAGGGTGAAGGTGTAGTGATTCCAGCTTTTTGTCACAGCTTTTCACTGCAGGGTGGCTCAGTATCTGCAGATAGAGCCCTCAGTGACCTGTGAGCAGTGACTCAAGCCTTTGTCCACAGAAGAGCACATTGTTCTTGCAAGTGTGAGGAGGGTGAAAAAAGAGCTCATGGATGGTTCTGCTTCCCCCTCAGGAGAACAACTGGAAGGGAAAGCTTAGGTGCAGTTTTAATGCTCTGGCAGAAGCACAAACTTCAGCCCCTGGGCTCTGCAGGCTGCCACAATGCTTTTGTCTCCCAGGGGAAGATGTCCTACTTGTCCCTACTATTTTTAAAGGAAGATTTTTGTGAGCATCCAGTTATATCCCTAAGAATACTTGCTTGCTGATTTTTGTTCCCCTGGCTTTATGTGAAACGTGTCAGTGGATTTCGCAGTCTGTGCTCACCTTTGTGCTTTTCCTTAGACCCGAGATGTGGTCTGAGCTGTTCTGTACAGCCAGGACGTGCACTCAGTCCACGTCCTAATGGGGCTGGAGTCTGGAACAGCTTCATCCAGTGAGACAAAACAGCCTGCATACAAGGAAACCTTTCCAACTACCCCTTTGCTGACACATTGTTGAGGGCAAGCCTTTCTGGCTTGAAGTCATTCCAAGTCCATGAAAAGGAATCATTTTCTAAAGGACAATTGATTTGTGCTCAAACATGTCTGTTAGCTTAATGCTTCATCCTGCAGTCAGAGTGGCATTGCTTGTTACACACACCACCCTGTTGGTTGTACAGCCAAACCTTGGACTGAGCAGCAGCTTGAGTTGTCTTGCAAATCAATGAGCACTGATCTTCTTGAAGTCTGGACACTGAAGAGTGAATCCATTCTGATGCTGCAGCAGTGGCCTGTGCTGCAGGGTGGTTGCATGCTTGGTGTACTCCTCCAGCTGAGGCCACAGCTCTGGCTAACTTTCTAGCTGTGAAAGCTGTACTCAACATCCTTCATCTGTCATCTCATGAGCTGAGTCCTGCCCCAGGGTTACCTCTGGCTTGAGTTATCTGCAGGGATAAATCTTCTGACTGGTTTTGAAGTTTAATCTGCAAGCCCATCTGCCTGTTTACCTTCCATTCACGTCTGACAAGGCAGCTTGAGGCAGGCAGGCTCTGGCTGTAAGAAGGCAAATTGCTTCCGTGTCTGCAGCAAAGAGTAAACCATGACTCAAAACCCAGCAGGCTGAGGAAATGGTGAGACAGTCCACGAGGAAGCTGCAAAGCCTCAGCCACATTTCACAGTCCAGGCTGTCCTGGGATCCTCTGTCAAGTGCAGTCTTCCTCACTTTCTGCTTCAGTCCTCTGGTGTAGAAGGAAATTGATGACTTTTATGTGCTGAGGTGTGCAGAAGGCAATGGGCACATCTTAAAACATGCAGAAAACTTGAGGAAGCTGGGGCATACCTTTTCCTGGGAGAGTTTGTCCCAGATGGGAAGAATACCTTAGGTTTAATTGTCTCTCTTGTAGCATCTCTTGAGTTCAGAGTGACTTCTTTTCTCTTGGTTATCACTGCCCAGATTAATCCACCCTGTGCAAATAATTGCCATGTCCTGTGTCCAGAGGGAGGTGAGGGGGAGGCCTGCTGTAGATGTGGTCTGTGCCAGGCAGCTGGCAAATGTGGTGGGCAGCAACATGAGGTTCCTGTGGCACAGCTCCAGGCCTGTGCCCCCCTTGCTGGGGCAGAGGCCCTGTTTTAGCAAGGCTCTCTTGCTCCTTTTGGAGCAAGATGCAAAATGCAGCATGTAGCATTTGTCTTTGTTAGATGAATAATGTAGTAATGAATAATGTAAAAATAATAGCCTTTTGCTGGTTTATTAATGGAGATTAATGGTGTCAGCTCAAAAGCCATCATCAGTTATCCTGTCTTATGCTGCAGGTATTGAACAGAAGGGTAGTTTCCAAAATGATGAGTAAGAGACTCTCCAGAACCCTGCTTAATTCCAGCAAACTGTTTTAGAGGCAGGAGGTACTGGCAAGCTGAATGATTTTTTGTCCTTCAAGCAGTTGTGTTTTGAAGGTGTTATAGAGAAATATCATGAAAAGAAAATGAACTTTCCAATAATTCAGTTGGTTGGATGTCAGCACTCCCTGAGATGTGGCAAAGTGATCTTGTAGTCAATTGTCCTTTTTTTGAAAAACCCATTAATTCAAGAAGTTTCTCTTGAAATCTGTTGTGGGCACAGCTACTGCTTCCATACTATTATTTACCTACAAATGATCTATTTTCTGTGAGCAAAGGATGGACCAAAAGCAGAATTACACTGACACCAGGTAATTAAACTGTGGCTTCCTAGGCATCAGCCCCACTGCCACTGTCCCTTGTGGGCGTGCTGCTGGGTTTGACACAGAGGGAGGAGCACAGTCCCCATCAATTCTTGGGCAGGCTGGGAACCTGGTTGGGTACCACCATCCTGTTGTGCACGGTATGAGAATCAGACAGATGGCTGTGAGCTGTCTGTGCTGGCTGGCTCTGTGTCTGAGCTCAGTGCTGAGCACACATCATTTATGGCACAGAGAAAGCCTGCAAGACCATACCACAGTTTGAGGTCCCTCCTTGCATCCCTAAACTTCTTTCTTGCACCTTTTCCCTGGTGCAGTGACTGTCCCAGCTGCATCACTCCTTTCTGGACCTTCCTGTGTTTCTGCAGCTCCTTCTTTTCTGTTGGTGATGCTGAAAAGGTTATCTGTGAAACCCACTGCACCTTTGTTCCAAGTACAGAAATGTGCTTGTCTCTTGGTTATTTTAGAAGCTTATTTTATAAAGCAGCTCAGTGCTTTACTGTGTTCAGTAGAAATATTTTTTTTTGCAGCCTAACAGTATGTTCAGTTTAGGTGTTCTTTTTAATTAGTCCATTCCTGTAATTGTGAATACTTAGGCTTTCCTTTAGGAGAGTCTGAAATGGTTGTAGAGCTGTTACCTGGGCCAGTCACCAAATGCAGCCTCAGAGAGAGAAGCTCTGTAAGGGCAGGGAGGGCACATGCAGAGCGACCTGGGGGGAGGCAGAGCCCTTGTCCCTGTCTGCTCCTGTCACAGCGTGGTCTGACAGCAGCTTGGCTTTCCTCTGGATTGCTGTGTCATTGGAGGCCATCCAAAAAGGCAGCAATCCACTGGCCCTGCCCTCACGAAGGGGGAGCTGTGACTGAACTCATCAAAATATCTCCCCACATGCACCAGACTCAGGGGACCTTGACAGAAGGAAGGTCTTAGTTGAGAGAATGAAATCCAAGTTCAAAGAAAATATAAACCACTTTAGTGATTAGAAAAGAATATAGACAACTGTGGTCCCCTGTGGTGATGGGGTCACTGTTTTTTCTGCTCTCCACAGGCAGATTCTGTTCATCCCAGTAGGTCTTTGAGAGCTGATGAAAACTAACACAAGCTCTGGGAGATCTGGTGAGTGGACTCTAAATAAACTGCAGAGAAACTGTGTTCCTGCCACAGATCAGTGATATTAACAGGTCTAAAAATGACTGTTCCTGTGAAAGAAGTGCTATTGTTCAAAATTGGATTTTTTTTCAGGAGTGTTAGAGAGCCATTGCTCCAGAGGGCCCACCCAACTTCTCCCAACAATGCAGGGACATCTGCTCTCTACTCCAGCTATTTCTGGGCCTCCAAGGTATCATAGAATCATAGAACGGCTTGGGTTGGAAGGGAGCTAAAGGATCATCTAGTCCCACCCCCCTGCCATAGGCAGGGATATCTGAGCAACTAGACCAGGTTGCTCAGAGCACCATCCAATCTGGCTTTGAACACTTCCAGAGATGGGGCATTCACAACCTGTTCCAGTTGCCTCTGGTCCTATTGACACACCCCAGCTGCTGTGCTGGGAGCTCCTGTCTCCAGGGGTGCACAGTTTTGTGGGAGGTTGGCTCCCTTCCCACTGCCCACCCTGGGCTGTGCCTGGTGGCTCCCCAGCTCCCAGGAGTGGACAATGTCCAGCCTTGCTGCAGGGAAGACAACTGGGGTGTGAGTCTGTGTGCCAGGGTGTGATCTAGTGCCCCCCTCAAGCCATCCCACCTGGCATCCTCAGGGATGCATCCTGCTTAGTCTCTGCAGGTACCAGAGCATGATTTCCCATGTAAGCCAGAGAGCCTTTTCCAGAACATTTGATGCCTTCACTGAGGGCTTCAGAGTATAGAAGCATTTATTTCTGTTTCACAGGTCCTAGGAATCACAAAGTACTTAAAATACAGCATCTTAAGAGGTGTCCTGCAGTTTTTTTCTTGCATTTACACACAGTGAAGATTTTATCTGATGTCCTTTATGCTTCAGTTGAGGATAGAAATAAAGTATTTTTCTACTTCTGATAATAAGCAAATACTCATAATATGTTAAGACACAAGTATAATAAAAGCAGAAACCCAAAATACCAGGTTTCCCTGTCTGGGAGCACTGAAAATACTATTTCCTTAGAAAAGAGAACCTTCTGGTTTACTTTGCAGTCAGCTAATGGTAAAATGCAGTGATTTTTCTTGTAGAACAAGAAATGTTAGGGAAAGGCCAGGAGTGGCAGTTCTAAAGACTGATCCTAAACAGCTGCTCTACAGGAGCATGCAAGTCCCTCTCAAGAAGGATGATTGAAATGGGGATGTGCCTCCTGCTTTCACTCCCATCACTGGGATGGATCCATGCCCAGGAGCCTCAGGTAGGACACCTATGCTGGGATCCTGCCCCAAAGGGCTCACACAAATCCTGTGTTCCCTGATGGCTCCCAGGAGGCTAATTTGCCAGTGTGGTGGGATTTGAACTGTGGAATTACACTGCATATGCACTAGATGGTGGGCTCAATCCCCTTTTCCTCTTATCTCCCATACTGGGGACCAGATTGAAAGAGTGCCAAATTTAGACCTGAACCTGAGGCTTGCACAGCTCAAGGAGCACATTTGGCACATTTTAAGTGGCAGAAACATGAATTTCATTCAACATCCCCTTACATTCTGAATCAGATGATACTGCTGCATTTTTTTACTAAATTCAAAGCAAGATCTTCCTTAAAAGCACCACATTTCAACACCTCTAGTATGACACTTAATTCTACTACATGTTCATTTATAAACAGCATTGAGAAATGAGGTTCTAAATATTGATTCTTAAGATGAGTTGATCCCTCTTCCAGTGGCACCAATCAGGAATCAGCAGCTGGAGAGGATCTTCATGCTCTTCGGAGCTGATCAGGTGAACTTTCTCCTCTGTGCTTCCCAAGCAGCCATGCGGCCTCTCCTGCTCCAGCACCCTCCACCACCCACCTCTCCTGTGCTGTCTCGCTGTGTGAGATGTTGTCAGCAGCAGTTCTGCTCAGCTGGGCCTCCAGGATCATGCCTGACATTCTGGTGGAATCCAGGGATCTGGATTCAGCGGCAGTACTCCTGCTCAATGCTTGCCATGAGCTCCTCCTCCGAGTAGTCATACAATATTGTGGACTGCCCCAATGGCTTCTTGTTGCTTTCTGGGCACCTATCATGGAAGGGAATGAATTATTGGTGCTATGAGAATCAGGCTCTGCAGATACAAGAAGACCCTTGCTTCATTTTTTTTTTTTTGTGAATGGAAAGATCGAGGTGCCTGTGGCTCACAGCAACACAGATACTCTGTCATGTCTCGTTCCCATACCCCACTGGCACATTGCCTGCTGACATTTGCTATCACTTGGCACCAGTTTAGGCTGTGAGTTCATTACAGTACAACCCTTGCAATGCTCCAGATCAAGCTCCCAGAACCTTTCAAGTTAGGCTCCAGGCCCAGCTAAAGGACAGTGTAATCTTTATGGTACTTTTAATGTTTTACGCAAAAAGAGATTATTTTGTTTGTAAGGGATTTGAGTTTCAACTAAAATATGAATGCAGCTCCCTCAAGCTGCTCTTATGGCTTTTATTTGTTTCCACATCAGCCCAGCCCTCTCATGAGTGGGAACTGATGTATGACTCAAAGGGAACTGGTATGGGGTTTACTGGTGTTATCAGAGGTGGCTTATGTTGGGTACAAGAAAAATCTTGTCCCTACCTGCATAAGGGAGAGCAGTGACAACTCTTCTGCAGGCTTTGACCACTGTACCTCATGCTACCAATTTAGTCTACTTGATCTTGCCTTCCAGGACTCAAAAGAGGAGCCAGCACAAGTGAGTGCACCTCCTTGGCCTTGTAGAGATCTGGGAGGTGAGCAAGCCAGGCTGTCAGGCTTGGAACACATGGCTCCTTGGAATGGAGGTCATGGTGAGGTGCAGAGCTAAGTGGAGAATTGAGCTGGTAAATCCAAACTGTAAAGTGCTCTGCCATGCCATGTCAACCAAGACTTTGTGACCATGGACTAGTGAAGAACAAGCAAACAAGAAATGAATGTTTTGGGTTTGTGTGTCAGTTAGTTCATTGCCAAAGAGGAGAGATTTTCATATCCACTAGCATGGCTCCAGATCTGTCCCAGACTCACCATGTATTATCTATTGAATTCCTCTAAGGAGGAATTCCTCTAAGGATGAGATCTATCCCAACCGTTGCTCTTGCAGCTGGGATGAATAAAATTCATCCATTTGCATCCTTTAACAAAAAAATCTGAGGACCTGTTTACTAGACGAAACCACAGAAACTGCCCCAACGTAGAATCAGAATTGAAAAAAATACCCTGAAATGCTTTTCTAAGGACACTTTCTCCTATAGAGGAGATGCTTTCATACTGCTCTCCTAGAGTCAGGGAGCATCCCCAGTGTTCCTCCCACAGGCAGCAGCTCTGCAGCGAGTGGCCACAGTGCAGTGCAACCCTCCCTGTGCTCTGACCTGCCCTGGCCACAGAGGCTCCTGCCCAGCCCAGGTGCTGTGATGAAGCCAGGTTTGTGCCATGTCCCCCATGTGTCAGAAATAGCCTGGTGCTTTTCCTGGAGTCACCTGATGGCCAGCTGGTGACAATGGGAGTGTGGATATTCTATAGTTACTTACACTGCACTATGCCCTTGATGGCAAATTCTACTAGCAGCAAGTAGGATTTAGCAAGCAGACTCTTCTGCTTATTCTTTTCATTCATTTCCCTGCTGAGGGCTGCAGTGTATCTGATTTCCACTACACTAAATAAGACCTGAGAAGAGAGCTACAAGTCCAAGAGCTCTAACCATACAGCAGCATTTACAAAGCAACAATGGGAAAAGGAAGTGCACAGATCTGAGTTATACCACACAATTTATTGATTTAAACTCTGCATTGCAACAATCCTCTAACTAATTTTACATTATGTGATGAGTAAGAGGCAGAGCTCCTGGCAGCTTGCTTGCAGGCCCACAGAAGAGCCATTGTTTCTCTTAGCAGTTACATAATTTCCCACTGTTAATTATTCTTGATGCTTTGGTTTGCATGGAGAAAATCTCCAGGTAAAACTCGTTGAGACACAGATGTGCTTTTGAAAAAACAAAAGTAGACTCCACTCCCTATGCACACCCCAGAAATGAGAGGAAAATAGAGGGCTGTGTTTCTTTCTAGAGCAAAGGAAAAGCAAGCTGCTGTTCATACTATTTCTGTATTTGTGGCAAAGTTCTGTATCATTTAATATGGGAAAATTGAAATAAAATAAAAAATGAGAACTTTAATCTGGATAAAAGGAGAAACTTCTGCATCCTGAAGACAGCAAGCAGAGGAACAGGCTGTGTGGTTGCACAGGCTCTATCCTTGGAGGCTTTCCACACCTGATGGGACAAAGCCTGGAGCATTCCACTTCACAGTTGATCCAACTTGGAGTTAGAGCTAGGAGACTGAACCAGAGACCTCCTGTGGCCATCCCAACCTAAACCTCCTCAAAGGCACATTTCTGCTGATCCTAGAATTCAGCGAGAAGCTGTGGCAGGGAAATCCCAAGCTCCGTATATGCACAGGACAAAAGCTGGTGGACCACAGGCCTGCTCCTGTGCTCCTCCAGCTGCTCCAGCAGCAGAGGAAGCATCTTGCTCCTCTTGTCACCATGTGCCAGAGCTGCAGAGCCTGGCTTCAAACACACTGACTCCACCTGAGGGCTGTTAGACCTTCCAGTCAGGAAAATAACAGGTCACTACCTTGAGTGGAAAGATTTTCAAATCCCAGATGTTCTGGGGAAGGAGAGAAACCTGTGAAGGAGCAAAGCTGAGAGAGATGGAGTTAGCTGAAAAGCATACAAGAGGGGAATCTGCGGTGTGATAGGACAGCAAGGAAAAAGAAGGCTAGTGCAGCTCCATCAGGATTACTGGGCAGGCTTCTGGGCTCCTCACTGCTAAAATATTATTAACAGTTTGCAGGGAGTTTAGAAAGCAGCAATAAAAGTGATTTAAGAGGCTAGAGCAAAGCAATTTAGGAAAGAGGAAAGCAAGGAATGTGCTCCATTTCAGCTATAGGCTTCTTGGTGTTTAAAGTTTGTTAAGGGAAGCAGGAATTATGGATGTGCCTTTTTGTGAAGTGTAAAAACAATGAACTATGCAATGTGGAGAAGGAAATGCAAAGGGCAAAATTAGTCCAAAAGTGAGCAAAAACACCTTTGAGCAAGATCCCAGCAGTGGGGATGGCTGTCAGTGCCATATCCCTGGTGTCAGGCAGGTGCCTGGTGTGGGGGAGAGCTGCCTGCAGGCTCCGGTGACAACGGCCCCGATGGGTGACTAGAGTGACAAGCTCCCAGGCACAAACCTGAGTTAAGTGGCTGAAAACTAGGTTGGGGTGAATCTAGGCCAGTGTTTTTTATCATTTTGCTGAGGATGGGGAAGTCCAGGGTTAATCATTAAAATGCCTTCTGCAAGACCTAGCAGCTGAAAAATGGGTCAAAACAACGCCCTGGTAACTCTGCCAGTGCCACAAGCCTTGGCAGCAATTATCAAATCATTATCATATGCCTGTGTCATCCACCCGTGAATTACCAGATGCTAGAGAGCAGTTCCCAAAAGATTTTGGGGAAGGGAGGATGAGAGGTAACACAGCCCAACCAGGAGCATATCTAAAGTATTTACCAGGGGCTGATTTAGATGTTTATGTGGTGTCACACGGGCATGTTCTAGGACACACCACCTCTACCTCGCGTGACTGCTCTCTTGACAGACACTATTAAGTCTCCCTATCTAGTTCTTCTTTTCCTTCCTTGGCATTTGCTTCTCCTTTAATTGGCTGTATGGGAATTTCTTCAGTCAGCAAGTCTATCAAGACAAGACTGACTTTGGCTGTTTGTAAAGTGAGTGTTTACCTAGAATGATTCAAGCCACAGAAATGTGAAGGATGAGACACCTACACACGCACATTAACCTCTGTTTCCGTGGCTGTGCCATTTCCAAAAAATGTTTGCATAGTTCTTGCCAGCAGAAATTGCAATTCTGCTTATCTCAGGAAGTATAGGTACTTGACATGTGAGCTGTGCTATGGGACTCTGCAGTGGGTATAAAGTAGATGTTATGTAAATGGAAATAATCTCCTGCTCTGTCATCCCAGATCAGAAAACATTTTCTGTTGTCTCAAACCTTCCTTTTGCAAGTCAAAGAGGGTGGGAGAAGGAAAGCCTTGGCAGGGTGTGAGGGGCCAGCAGGGCCTGGGGCTGGGAAGCTGCACAGGGGCCTGGCAGGGCTGGCTGTGCACCCCAGGAGGAGACTGCTCTGTGGCCGTCATAGCCCAAAGCCCACTGAGGATGCTGGAAAGCACAGGAGAGGGTGAAGTCCCTGCAAGAGCACCTGAACAAGCCTTGCCATCAGAAAAGCCAAGGACAGATGTGTTTTCTGAGAGCTCTGGGAAGCAGCAGTCTGGCCAGGGGAGCTCCCTGCCAGCTGGGAGGGAGAGCAGGAGCAGGAGGGCAGACATCAGCAGGTGCCTGGGCTCTGCTGACACCCACCAGCACTGCCGGGCATTAGCAGCTCACACAGCCTTGACCAGCATCTGCAGATTAGTCTGCTCTTGAGTGCTGCAGGAGCAGAGGGGCTGGATGATGGCGAATTAATGCTGAAAAGTCACTCTTTAATGGAAGGAGGTGGTATTTTAAGATGGTTTTTCAAGCCTTTCATTTCACCGGGGTTTTTTTAACATGTATTAAACTGTTCCCCATTCCTGGTGCAGGCAGACTGAGAGGCTCACTCTGCTGGGCAGCTTTTGCTTGTGGAAAATTTCAGGTTTCTTTTGTTTGGCACCCAGAGCAGCAGCTCCCCACCATTTCACTGTCTCCAAGGGACACTCATGTCTCTAACTGGTGTAGCACTGGAGCATCTTATGGGCTTTCTCCTGTGATTCCTGGGGAGCAAAGAGACGTTATTCTCCTTTTCCACACGCTGCAAAACCCACAGATGAATCAGGGCCTGAGCTCTTTGTTGGAGCAATTCTCCATAGCTTTGCACTAACTGCTCCAAGGTGCCTCTCAGATATGTGGCATCCTAAATTCTGATTGCTCACAACCTCTATACTACACTTGAGCTGGAGCCTGGATCTTTTCAAGTAGCACCTGATTTTTTCTTTTAAATTTGCAAGTAAGTAAAAGGGCAGAATATTTAGGGCTATAAACCATTTCACACCATTCCCAGCTCTTTTGCACAGTGTAAAGAAAGCAGAAATAGCATAAAGGTCCCTTTATTCCACCTGCTTTTCCTCCCTGAAGATACCATGAAAGCAGGAGATACTCACTGATGGTCAAGGTTGTTGTTCTCTGGGCCTGGTGGGCTTCTGGTTGACAAAGCCTAGGACAGAAGACAAGACACAGTTATAACACTTTAAAGTCAAGGAACGTGATTCTCCCCCTCCACTCTGCTCATGTAAGACCCCATCTGCAGTGCTGCATCCAGGTCTGGCGTCCTCAGCACAGGAAGGACAAGGACCTGTTGGAATGAGTCCAGAGGGGGGGCCATGAAAATGATCAGAGACGTGGAGCACCTCTCCTGTGAGGACAGGCTGAGGTAGTTGGGGTTGGTCAGCTTGGAGAAGAGAAGGTTCTGTTTTAAACTGAAAGAGGGCAGGTTTAGATTAGATCTTACGAAAAAATTCTTACTGAGAGAGTTTTAAGGCACTGGGACAGGTTGCCCAGAGAAGCTGTGGTTCCCCCATCCCTGGCAGTGTGCAGTGCCAGGCTGGATGGAGCTTCGAGCAATCTGGTCTAGTTGAAGATGTCCTTGCCCATGATAGGGGGCTTGAAACCAGCTGATCTTCAAAGCTCCCTTTTACCCCAAACTATTATTTCTTTCTATGAAACCTATCTCCATGTACAGTGGGCAACATGTCCTGGTTTAAACCCCCTGGTTTGGTTTAAACCCCCAAACAACCTCTGTGGAAACAACACAGGTACAAGAGACTCTGCTTTACTAGCCCTGTTCTGTTTCAGCATTCAGGGCAGCTGAGGGCTGCTGGCTATAGAACCAAAATCCCTGAACACTGAACTGTTAAACCTCCCCATTTTCCATGAATTCCCACTGTGCCACCAGCTGCAGGTAACAGTATGAGAATACCTGCTAAGGGAGGATGTCACTGCAACATCAACCTAATTTTCACCTGACAAAGATGGTTCCTGAAAAAATTATCCATCTGGGGTGAAACATCCATCTTCTCTATGCAGGAATCCACAGGCTTTCAATGGGATACCTGGGGAGCAACCAAAATTGAACCTAATGGTATTTAAACAGGGGGCAGTGAGTTTGTCCCCAGCTGGGCCAGTAATAAAATGAACCCTCTGTAGCCAGTTACTACTGAGAATAATGTCTCTCTCATATTTTTTACCTTTTTACTATATTCTCACAGGGAAAAGGAGTGAGACAGGGACATGGCTTTGCATCTTGGCTCGTCATGATCTTTTCTGAGGTGCAGTTCTAAAGCTGGTGGGCCTCCTTCATATAAGCTACCCTGAACTCACAACAACACTAAAAGTTTAACAGATAGCATCAAACCAGGGCCTTCCAGAAAACAGAAATGAAAAGCTGTTCCATCAGTGTGGAAAAGAGGAAAATATTTTCTGTATAAGAAAAAAGGGAAGTGTCTTGGTTAGAAAGACAGGTGTCTGCTAAGGAAGGCAGGTGCCTCCCTTGGAATGGAAAATGTAAACCCATTCCCTCCGAATTATTATAATTTTGAAAANGCTGAGCAGGGCAGGGAGAGGCGAGCTCAGGATCTCGGGCACCCAAGATGATGGGGGCAGGTCCTTTTTTTTTTAGTAAGGTGGGTGTTAATAAGGTCCCAGTCCAGTGGCTGCTCTCACAAGCAGAGGCCCCTGGAAGAAAAACTCCCGGATAAGGGAAGTGCAACCACATGCCCTCCTCCCCTGAGCTTGGGCACCTCTTTTGTTTTCCTCAAATACCCAGTCATTAGTGTTTCCTAGCAATTTATGGGAAAAACAATTCCTTAAGTAAAAAGGAAGAAAATGAAAGGAACCTAACCCCCAAGAGGAAGCAAAGAACAGGGAGAGGTGTGGAAAAATTGCAATGCAGAGATATTGCCTGTTCCTCTGCTGTGTTTCTGCAGGCTTGGATGGGATCAAGCAATTCCTCAGTAAAATCATGTATGTGCTCTTGGAATAGCTCAAACCTGTGCTGCCACAAGGTTATGCATGGGACTGCTGCTGGAAACTGTGAGTCATGGAGTGGCAATGCCCACCACAGGCACTGCTGGTACAACAGCGATGGCTTCACACACAGTTTTGCGCCAATTTAAATCTGTTGGTATTGGTCAGGCTTGTATATGCCATCATCCACTGGGTAGAAATGTCCACCTGGGTGTCTGCAGGTATTGCATGGCACTTGATGTTAATTTGCAAGGAGATTTTTTCACAAAACTCCTTCCTCAGCTACTTCTCATGGGGGATGGACAGGAGTTGAGGTTTAAACACTGTGGTCTCAAACACCGTGAAGCAGAGAGAGAGGTGCTTGGCAGCAAACTGCTCAGTTCTTCCTTGCCTTTTGCAAGGGCTTTGTGCTGCTGTGGTCACCTTTGGCTCCTATGCTTCAGCAGGTGAGGAGAGTTGCAGCAAGGACACCCCTCTCATGGCTCTGGGTGAACATCTCTTCCAGGTGAGCCCTTAGTAGCTTCCATTTCAGGACCCGGGAAAGGTATCTGTTATCCATTGTATTTCACATCCTAGCTGCCTGCTTAAAATGACAAAAGATGTTGCCAGTCTTTCATAGCATTTTAGTGTAATACCTGTCAAAAGGCATTCCACATCCTTTCAGAAGAGTCCCTGCTCTTTGTTTTCTCTGGAAGAGGCTGAACTACTCTACAAAGAGCTTCTGGGTCCAAACAGAGACAAAGGTATGTGGAAAGCTGACAGTGAGGTAAGACAATTCTCTCCTGGTTATTTATGATTGTTTCTTGGCAATCTCCCACACGCAACAAGAGCAGGAAGCAGTGCCAGGAGAACAGCATGCTGAGCTCTGATGGCTGACTTCTCCTGGGTCTGCATCCCACAGTGCAGCTCCTCATCCATCATTCACTGGACTACTGTTGTGGCCCGAGTTTCCTTCCGCCAGGTGAGGAACATTACTCATCCTCAGCACCAAAGGAAATACAGTTCTTTAGGAGTGCTTTGATGATGTTCTTCCCACAGTGAGAACCCAGCTTCCAATACTTCTGTGCAAATGATAGGTCTGGATAATTTTAGGGAGGGGTTTGGATTGTACAGTAGATTGTCTCTTTTTTCTTCCCTTGTGGCTGACTCCTCCATATTACGAGCTGTACGTGTTGTGTGGGTGGAAGACAATTAATTCGTCATCAGGACAGTGCAGCTCTGGTTAGCAAAATCTGCTTCTCTGTGCAAAACCTGTTCCCACCTTTTCAAGGGATCTGTCAGCAGCAAAACTTATTTCCCAAGAGAATTTGGAACTGGCACAGGTATATTTCTATCAACATTTCATCCAGCGCATGAATCAAAAATGGTGGCAAGTAAAAACAAAAGGCACCTCCAGCTTCTGCCTTTTCCCTGCTGTGAGAGTGTCCGTGGTTTGGGAGCTGCTCCCAATTCCTGCGGGCCCAGGACAGCAGGCTCGGTGGGGCCCGGGTGACACCGTGTGCCGGGCAGCAGGCAGGGAGCAGAGCACCGGCTGCCCTGGGCTGTGAGACACAATAAAAACTGACCCCACCCAGCCGGCTCGGGATTGCTGTAATGGCTACGTTGCAAGTTCAGCAGATAATTAGTATTAGCCCTTTATGTGGGTTAGGATGATGTGCGTGTCAGGACACTTTAATATTATGGGTTCCTATCCTACAGCTAAATAAGTAATTGCTGGCCTGGTTGACCTGTGTCCTGGTAAGAGATAAATGAAGTCAGCTTCTCCTTTCTTGCAGCTTGCAGTCATCTTTTTATTACTCATCCAGACCATGGTGTGTTTCCTTGTTTTCCACCCCATTCTCAGCATAGGCGTCTTGTGCTGAGGTCTGCTATGCCACAAAGCCCCATATCACCCCCCGCTCCTCCAAGTTTAAAGGCTTGGATATTAAGCTCACCCAGCATGTATCTCCATTTAATTTAATGTCATGACACGTGAGGTGGAATGGTTTGACAGTCATTGCACACACAGTTCAGCCATCCTTTAGGACAGCAGCTCCTGGGAGCAAGGCAGAGCTGAGAGCTGGAAGCAAGAGCTATTTCTCCCTGCTGTGTGCATAAACCAGCACTCCTGGGGTGCAGCTTCCCACTTCCCCAGTCCAGTGCAAGTGTTCCTCACGGCCCTGCCAGCCCTTAACCCCCTACTTTCTCTGTCAACTCCAGCACCTGTGAGTAAGCTGGGTGAGAACACCCTTTCCTGGAACTTTCCACAGGGTGATCTGGAGCTGCGTACCTTTGGAGGCTCTAGAGCTGCTTCCAAGATGCACTGAAACCAGCCAGCTACAGTCTTGACTACTAATATTGTCTCCAAAACTAGGAGGCCAAATTCAAGCTCTCTTTGAGCTGGTCCCTGTGCTGGTCCCTAAGCCATGCCCAGGTATTATTTGGGAGACTACAAGCTGGTCCTGATCAAAAATCATGCCAGCTCAGTGGGGCAGATCACCACGGTCCAGCACGAGGCAGCTGCTATGGTACAGTTTACCAGTATGGATACAGCCCTGAGATGCAGGAGAGATACAGACCCTGAGTGCAGCTCAGGTGCAACTCACATCCAAGGAGTGACTCAGCCACGTAAAGCATCGACACGGGAGCAGTGTGATCTCTGCCAGTGCTGGTCCTCTGGGTGTGGTTTAATAGTGCAGCGTTTCTGAAAAATGTACGCCAGTGCCTCTTTCCCTGCTTCTGCTCCTCCCAAATCCCTCTTCACAGACACTCCATGAACAGGACGAGCGGACCAGTCTGAGCTGACATGCCAACCCGCTGCCGTGGCGGGGAGGGAGGATATCAGCTGGAGAGCCCTGCAGGTGCAGTGTGCAGCGGAGCGCGGAGGACCGAGCCGGTACCGCAGCAGGGCAGCACCTCCAGCGACACCAGGGCTGGGCGCTGAGACAGTCAGCACTGCTGCAATCAGCCTCTCCAACCCGCAGCCTGTTACTGCTAGCAAAAAGTGGCTTATCCAGGGTGCCAGCAGGTACCAAATGTGACGCATGGCCCCAGCTTTGCACCCCAGGGAAAGCACTCCCAGCTTTGGTCTGCAGCAACATCCTCTGGCCAGCGAAGGAATTAGGAGCAGGCGGTGGACAGGAAATGGGCAGGGAGACAAGGAGTTCCCACGCTTCTCTCCTGCCTACTAAACCACCAGCTATCTCAGTTATTCTGTACATACCCTGGGCTTACTTTTTAAATCACGAATAGTTTCCAGGGTAAAAGCAACCCATGCTCTGCCAAGTGAAGGAGGGGGGAGTTGTGGAAAATACCTAGTCAGCAGTTTTCCAAGTCCAGGTGCAACACGGCTGTGCTGGGAGGGTGATGCTGGCTTGAGGGGACAGCACAGCTCGCTGCTCTGGGCTCTGGTGAAGTTTCAGGTGCTTTGAACAAGACAAGAAATATAATGGGAGAGAGGAGGAGGACCTTTAACTCAGCAGCCACCAGATCCACAACTGGACATTAACTGCAGAATCTGAAATAATCTGACTTTGGGAAGTTCAAGGAGTCCCAGATATTCAGCTGGAGATGACATTTTCTGAAGGCCCCATGCTCCCTATGGAAGTGTAGCACAATGTTTTGATTCGAGGGCATTTTTGACTATTAACACAACCAGGAAGAAAATGTTGAAATAAACTGCTAACAACGTGGAATTAGAAAGATCAGATTTCTGTTTGAGGGAAGCACATTTTAACAAGAGTACAAAAATAAACCTGAGTTCCTGTAAGACACTAACGGGGCACGGCATTTCACGTCCCTTCAGCACCCTTTTGTGTTTGCAGCTGGGACCAGCCAGCCACGAGGTGACGCTGTGCCACATCAGTCTACAGAAAAAACATCCGGCTGAAAAAATCAGGCAAAGCTTTGAACACTTGGGTGTTTTAAAATTATATGATAGTCCCTCCAGAAGTTGGCGAATACACCCTCTACCTGTGTTACTCCTGTGCTGCAGCTGGGGTGATTTGCTTAATGGAATCACATCCCCTCTCCAGTCAGGAGGAGTGCTGGTGCCATGGAAAAAGCTGTTAAAACTAAAACTCTAACATGTCTGTATTATCCTTCCATTTCAGGAAACTAATGGGGAAATGCCTGAGGCCACAGCCTGTGCCCTGACTCCCACCAAGAGCTGCACCCCTGCTCTGTGCTGCAGCAGCACTTGCCAAACCTCAACTATATTTTTCTGTCTTGAGCAAAGAAACAAGGAGAAGCATGTACAACCATCTGGAAGTGAGAGCAAAGTTAAAAACGGGTGTTTGATGCTGACAAGAGGTGTTGAGGCATGTCCAGGTTTCCCATCAGGAATTGGTACCCAGCCTGCTGCTGTGATAAGCTTTCACCGTTCTTGCTCCCAAGCACTATTTGATATAATAGAGGGGGCTCAAGCCTTTAAAGGCAGCTGCATGCCCCTCCACCAGCCCTTGTCACTTGCCCTGACTGCCCATCAGTGCTGTCAGCTTGCTGCTGGATGGCAAAGTGTGCCAGGGTTCAGCTGTGAAACGTAACACTGATGCACACTGTGCCCAGGAGATGCCCAGCCGTGACAGCAGAACCATGAATCCTGCTTGCAATTCTGCTCTCTTCTGACTGGTGTCAAAGGTCTCTTCTACTCCCACTAGACAGAATCTGCTCCTCCAAGGCCTATTTCTCATCAGACTTTCCTACTGTGATACCTCCTTGCTGCCTTTCCTCTTCCTGCCTCACCTTTCCCTCACTAACTCTGTTGAATTAACTCATCCTTTCTTCTCTGAAGTTTCTTTGCTTATCCTCCAATTTGGACAACTGAACAGGGCAAAGCAATCAAGCTCCTACCACAAGACAGAAACTACAAATGACTTGAAAAGCTGGCAAGACTGAGAGAAATTGCCCTCAAAATTACTAACGATGCAATGAAGCTGACATCCCTTTCCAGAAAGCTCCTCCCCCAGCCTTCTGGGGAGGGTGGGACTGCAGTTTGCACAACAACCTGAAAGACTAAACTGCACCCAGTAAACAGTCAAAACCTGGTGCTGCAGTTTCCTCTCCCCTTTTCGCAGGCTAGTGACTTTTTAGGCCTCAAGGAAGCAGAATAGTAAGCCCATGACTGCCATCTCTGGTTCAGGAAAATAAAGTGCTACCAAGAAAAGCTTCAAGTTTACCTGAGACTTCTCTTGTACATCTTTTGTATCTTTGAAAAGCACTGGTAGTTATTTGCTGTCTTTGTCTGGGTGCAACCAGAGCTGTGAACTTCCTCCCAAAAGAGAGGCAGCGGCAACAGCTGGACAAGGAGACACACAAGATGCTCAGCATCACTGCTGCCTCACTGCTATGTGCTGCACACACTTGGCATCACTGGATGGCCAAGGCCCCACATGCCTGCTCCAGGCTGAGTTTCGTGGACCCTCATGGACATCTCTGTGCTGCAAAGCTTGACAGCATTCCCACCCTGGGTCTGCACCACAACCTGAGGTGGCTGAGGTGATGCTACAGGTTCCTCACCATCATTTCTGCCAGAGACAGAAGTCTGAAGCAGGGAGTGGGGCATAGTGACCCCCACACTACCCCAAGGGCCACATCTTAAATTCCTCAGCCTCTATAGTTTGTTCCTTGTCATTAGCTCACTGCTGTCTACCACCATAGTGGACTGTCTCTACTGGCATTAGAAAAGAAAGATGAGGGCAGCTCCATTGCCTTTCTGATATGTTATTATGCAGAATATACATCACTTCAGAATAGGGCTAAGATACTGATTTATGTATAGGAAAACTCACAGCTTATAGAATTATTAAAGATCCAGACATGATAGTCACATCTGGAAAAAGAGGGAAAATTACTACCAGCAGCCTCTATTCCCATAAGTAAAGATAAATGGGAGAAGTCAAGAGGATTGCTCATAAATGAGAGTCCCTCAGAGGAGAAAGTAATGCTGGAGTGAGCTCCATTCATTCTGCAGGAGGGTATGGAGCTTAAAGAACAAGGAAAAAATATGTCAGTACAAGATCTCATTTTTTTTTCTTCAATTTCCAAACCTTACTTTGAGGTTTTTCTTTAAAACCTGTCTAAATAAAGGGTTCTCATAAGGAACCCTGCCAAGTTTCCTAACGGAAAGTTTAGTTTGTATTAAAGTAATCCTTAACCCACAGATGTGCATGCAGTTCAGTGATGGAAATGATACCCTTCTAAAGAGCAAAAACTGAGGCAGGCAAGGCAGAATGTTCCCGGGTCCTAAATATTTCTTTCCATTTTGAATTTATTACTTTATTCTGACAACTTTTGTGTGTCTGTGAAGAGCACTGTTTATCTAACAAAAACCACACAGCTTCCAAAGCCAAGCTAAGATGAAAAGATGTTGGTGATTTTCAGCCTCATCGCCAACTGATATATATGCTGCTGTTATTCTTGGATTGAAAAAAAAAGCCCAAAAGATAAATCTCAACTCCCTCAGAAGCAAATCCATTATTTGTTAGAGACTAAAATGTGCTTTTAGGAAGAGCCAGACTGCAGTTGCAGTGGATTAGTAAACATTAAAGGGCAGCTTTATGTTCACATTTTAAAACTTCTGTTTACAAGCCTGACCCAGGAAAAAGCAGGAGCCGAGCTTTATGAAGTCGAGCTATTTCCACACGCCAGAAAACGAAACTTCCAGTAGCACCGGGAGACCGAAGAACGGGACGGGCCCTCTCAGGACCGTGTTTTCCTTGCATCGGAGACTGAAAACGCAAAGAGGGCACCAAAGAGAAAACGCAAAGAGAGCATCGAGCCTGGCTCGCAGCGAAGATCAAAAGAATTTAACGCCGTTCATGTTCGGAGGAAGGCACGGCCGCGGCGGGTGGCGCCGGCTACGGCAGGGCTGCTGAGGGCGGCGTCGACACCCGGGCTGGGCTGGACTGGGCTGGTTTGGGGGGCCCCGGGGCCACCGCCGGGAGGGTCGGGGGTCCCCGTTCGGGGCCGGGCTGGCACTTACCGCCTGCTGGAGCGGGGCCCCGCCGCCTCCCGCCGCCTCCGCG
>VXBB01007110.1:725493-744512 GCA_013399915.1 Illadopsis cleaveri | reverse complement strand
GCGTCTCTCCACCCTCCCAAGCCTTTCTCCTATAGGGGGGTCTGTCTGCCCTGCCCAGTCCCCCTCCCTCGGACGGATCTTTCCGTCCTCCCAGCCCTTCTCCCTTCTGGGGGTCTCCCCCGAGCTGTGCCCCTCAGTCTCCCTCCAAAGCCCGGCACCGCCCCAAGCCCAGCCCGAGCCGCTCTCCCGCCATTCCAGGTGCCGGGGGGCGTGGAGAAGGAGGAGCCGCTGCTGCGGGAGAACCCCCGCCGGTTCGTCATCTTCCCTATCCAGTACCACGACATCTGGCAGATGTACAAGAAGGCCGAGGCCTCCTTCTGGACGGCGGAGGAGGTGAGGGGTGGGCGCCCACAGCCCCTCCTGCCGCCGCTCCCGCCCGCAGCCCTGGGGCGGGGCCCGGGGCGGCCCCGGCGCTCAGGGACGGGCCTCCCACAGGAGAACGAGTTTCTTATTTATCCTGCAATGTTTTAGGTGGACCTTTCCAAAGACCTCCAGCACTGGGAGTCCTTAAAGCCTGAGGAGAAATACTTCATTTCTCATGTCCTCGCCTTCTTTGCTGCCAGTGATGGCATTGTCAACGAGAACTTGGTGAGTGTGTAAAAAGTCCCGACAGAAAAATCACTTTGGGTAGATAACCAGATAACTCACATATTCGGCATACTTGCTGTGGCTGATCCAGCTGGTTTGCTGGATTATGGAGTGTTATACCGTTAGAATGTGTAGGGCAGTTCTGTGTTAATTAACTAATTGGGATCAGTTTTGTAATGTCCAAGTCTGCCTACTCCCCATTGGGTACTGAGTGCTGCCCTACAGTCACACTTCGCTGTTTCCCAGCCCATTCTCTGCCTCTGCCCTCTGTGCTCTTCCTAATGGGGGATAAGTAAAACTAAGACATTTTCCCATGGGGTGAAAAAATACTTTCTGAGCTGAAATTCTGAGGAGTTGCTGCTTTGCATGTTGCTGTTAGTAATCTGCATCTCTGGAATTAATCCAAAGATTTTGTGGGTTGATCAATAACTGGTCCATGCAGCATTAATGTCTCTAACCTGCAAATCACAAACACTTCTGCAAATGCTTATTTATTTCCTCTAGGTGGAGCGGTTCAGTCAAGAAGTACAAATCACAGAAGCTCGTTGTTTCTATGGCTTCCAGATTGCCATGGAAAATATACATTCAGAAATGTACAGTCTTCTTATTGACACCTACATTAAGGATTCTAAAGAGAGGTTCGTATTCCTTGATGAAAAGTTTGAAACTCAGTAAATATTCAGAATTTAACTCATGCATGTCAGTTGTTCTCCAACTTTGAGACTAATTGTAGGATGTAAATTTGACGTATAAAAAGCTACTGCTGTTTAAGAGCAGTTTTACTTCACAATATATTTTTCATCTGAGGCATAAGACCTTGCTTACATGAAGGGTGAAACTGAAATCACTCATTACTGAAATAAAGGAATTACACAATGTAAAAGATTGAGCAGTCAAATAAGGGCAGTATATTAAGTTTTAAGTGAGTTTTACTTCTGCTTTAAAAGCTTGCTGTGTCATTTCTGCTCTGGGATGCTAAATTCTAGCTTATATAAGAGGTCTGATGCCTTTATACTGTGAAGTGGATTCTGGTTAATATCTAGTTTTGGCAGCCTTGTTCAAGTACTCTTGGTGAAACAGTTCTCCCCTTGGTATTGTAATGGGAATTCATGTGAACTGGTGTTGATGTGATGGGTATGTGAAGGAAAAAGTAGTTGATTGGAACAGAGCTAGATTGGTGCCAGGTCAGATGGGGAAGGACAGTTACCAGGATGAAGGTGCCCAGAGCATGTTTAAGTGATCAAGACAGTTTGTGGCAGTGAATCCTTACTCTGCTGGTTGTGCTGCTATCTTACCTTAAGGGGTTTTATCTTTCTCAGGGAATTTCTTTTCAATGCTATTGAAACATTACCATGTGTTAAAAAGAAGGCAGATTGGGCCATGTGCTGGATTGGGGACAAGAAAGCAACATATGGTGAGTACATCTATTGAAAACAAAGTGAAATTCCCCTCCTAAAGATAGAGGAACCACCATTTCTCCAGACTTCACAGTTAACAGGGTTTATTGCTGTCACAGAGACAGTACAAGCTCTCCAGTATAAGACACTGGTATAATTCTGAACGTGAAGAAAGTAATTTTCATCTTCAAATGAGCTACTGACAGGAAATCTTTGTAAAATTGCTGATATCATGAGTAATAAGGTCATGTGGCAATCATCATATGCCTGACTGATCAAACTAAATTGGTGCCACACGTCAGGACATGTCATGGCCATCTATAGCCAGTAGACATGTCTGGCTGGAGACTGTAGCTCCTCTGCCTTGGTGATTCCTCATGTCTTGCTTCAAAGGTGAGATGATATAGATCATGATTTCACTAGTATTGAAACATTCTTTGTGGCCAAAGATGAGCAGACACTGACTTAAATCAGCTGCCAAAATGACTGCTCTTTCTAGTGAGCTATCTGAAAAAGGATAATATTGAGGGTTGACCCAAGGGGAGGAAGGAGCCTTGGCTTCACCTACTTAGTAGCCCCTCTCATTAGTTCCTACTTCCTCTTATGTTCATTTTGTTTAATGATCAGAAATCTTTCTTTAAGCACAGGCCATAGTACACTTAGGCAGGAACAACTTCATTAGCTTTGCAGGATGCAGTTTGCAACTCTTTTGTATCAATCCTGTTATGTTTTCTGTGTGGTATCACTATCAATCTTCTCTTAACAGGGGAACGTGTAGTAGCCTTTGCAGCTGTAGAAGGAATCTTCTTTTCTGGCTCTTTTGCATCAATTTTTTGGCTGAAGAAAAGAGGATTAATGCCTGGACTCACTTTTTCTAATGAACTCATCAGTAGAGATGAGGTATGAGTCAAATTCTAGCAGTTAAGATGGTAATGTGCCACAGTAGCTCAAAGTAATGATACTCAATTGGAGCCAATATTTTAAAACAGAAGTATATTTAGAAACAGGCAGACTATAAAGCTCACTAAAGTGTGTAAACATGTGTCACTGTGGATCTTGCAGAAGCATATGAATGAACTTGGTATTTTACTTCCTCTAAAGTAGTTGGAGGGTTCTCACCAATGCTGGCAGCTGCTGTGCCCCGCACTGGCACAACTTGCTTGTGACACCTTCTGGTTAGGCAGAGAGTTGTGTGTAGGGAAGAGTGACATGGCAAAGGTGATGCCACTTACTCTGTGCTCTTTTAAATCTCTTCCTGAATCAATTTTCTGAAACTTTCCAGGGTTTGCACTGTGATTTTGCCTGCCTCATGTTCAAGCACTTGATACACAAACCATCAGAGGAGAGAGTAAAGGAAATCATCATGAATGCTGTTCTCATAGAACAGGTAACTGTCTGCCTCTTGTTTAGGAACTTCATTGCAGTCAACAGAGCTGTTTGGCATAAAATTAACCTAGATGATAGAGGGTGAATAATGGGTTTCTGTACCTAAAATGCTGGTTATCTGCAGGAATTCTTGACGGAGGCACTGCCTGTAAATCTGATTGGCATGAACTGCACTTTAATGAAACAGTACATCGAGTTTGTGGCAGACCGGCTCATGTTGGAACTGGGATTTAACAAGGTAAGGCTCTAATACACTGAATATTCATTGGGGAAAAGATAATGTTAATTTCCTTCAGAAATCCAAATCCTAAATTGGTTGCAGCAATATTGTTTTAACTTGTAAAATGATTTGGCAATTCTGCTGCTACTTTCTGTTTGGAGACCCACAGAAGAAAGAGCAAAATGATGCTGTGGAAAAAGGTGTATTAGTAGTTGTGTTTCTGTTTACTGCAGCTAAAAGACAGGAACAAATAGAGTAGAGAAGGCTTGGGGGCAGAGATTTTTGTTCACTGCATAGTAAGCCTGCTGATGCTGCCATTAGGCTCCTTCTGACTGATCTCTAATGCTCTTGCATACTCAGAACGCGAGCACCTGTGGCGACTATAGAAGTGCCTTTCTATTTCAGATATACAGAGCAGAGAATCCTTTTGACTTCATGGAAAACATCTCTCTGGAAGGCAAGACAAATTTCTTTGAGAAGCGAGTAGGTGAATATCAGAGGATGGGAGTGATGTCGAAGCCCACAGACAACTCTTTCACCCTGGATGCGGAATTTTAAGTGACCTGGGACCGTGTGCATTAATGTGCATCCTGCCCTGTTTGCAGGGAAACACTCAGTGTGCTGAGTCATAGTGACTTGATTCCTGTACTGAAATCCCACTCTTGTAAAGTGTGGTGATATTGGTACACTTTAGAAGGCTGGTTTAGCTCCAGCAGTAAAACCTCTTTTAATTAGATTTTTCCAATGGTGTTAATGCATAGAATGCTCAGGTGTATCTTCCAGCACATGCTATTCCACTCCCTGAAAGATACAGGTACTTCCTTCTGCAAGATGGGAGGTTGTGAGCACTGACCCGTGGCTTCTGCTGTTCTCACCACAAGCAGAAGAACAGTTAAAAATTCCAGTTGTAAATTTGTTGAATAGTCTGTAGAAAACTCTGGGGGCAACTACATGATGACCTCACTGCTTTTTTAGCAGGTTTTAAGTTTACCATTTTTTACTATTTTAATAGTTTGTACATAAACCTGGCACTTTAATGTTTAAAATAAACAACTTGTAGTATTCATCCATAGTAAAACGCATGTTAGTCTTTTGCAGCCTAACCTTTTATGACTTGTGCTGCTTTCTGGGTATGTATTTTAAAAATGGTGCTCTAAATTAGCCTATTCATCTTAAAATATATCAAAGAACAGGAAGAAACTTGGTATGAAAGGTAAAGAACTAAATTGAATATTCTGGGTACTGAAAAATAAGATGCAGGTGGCTTGTGGACTTGATTACTTTTTCTTTAATACCTGGGAACAGTATTTCTTGCAATAAAGAGCTGGTTGGACTCAGTGTTGTACTGGCTTCAGTGCTCCAATGGACAAAGTTGTGTGCTGATTTCTTGTTGAATTACAGTTTTACTGAGGAAGTGCAAGGTCTTCAGGAAATAGCTGCTCAGTCACATGGTTGATGTCAAATGAAATTGTTGTGCTCAGCTCTGACTTTCAGACTGACTGCACTAAACAGATGATGTTTCAGGGTAAATTCAGCTAATTCAGGCTGATGCAGTATTCTGGGCTTTGCATCATGCCAGTTAAGTCTTGGTTTAAATATGTAACAGTAATGAAAACGATGTATACACTATAACATGGTTTTTCCAACAGAGCAGTAAAAATAAATATGCTTTATATAACTGGTGTAAGGTGTGTGGTCTGTGAAGGAATCCTCCCTCTGGGCTCAAGAGTTCCTGGGAATGATCTGCAGTGAGATGAAATGACAGTGGGATAGACTGAAAATGGCTACTGCCTCGCTGTACAAAAGGAGTTTATCCATGATTTAGTCTATATCCAACAGGGAATGTTCTGCAAGCCTTTGTTTCCTCAAGCATAGTTAAAGTGACTAAGCTTTATAGAACTCAAAACTTTTTCCTTCACAGGAAAGAACACTGGTTCTTGCTGCTTAAGTGCTCCCTCTTAAAGCACAGTATTTGTGGTGCTTCTTTGAGATATGCTGCCCTGATGTAAAATTACCTGGCTTGCTGGTCTTTGCTTCTTTGCTCTTGATTGCACTGAAGGTGATGGTGTGTGACTGCTCTTCCTCTGAGTCTGAAACTAGCAGGATGCACAAGGCTATCCTAGGGAGAAAATCCCAGTAAATAAAAAATCCTAACCTCCAAAGTCTGGAATGCAAGGTGGAGGACTGTAAACTGACAACTCTAATAAAGGCCTTGCAGCACTGGTGCTGCTAACAGGTCAGTGATTGCAGTGGACTGAGAATAATGTATTAGGAACTGGAATAGGGATGTGCTAAATTGGACAGCCAGACACATTATTTTGAAGCATTGAAATTTAATGCTTGTTTCTGCCTAAATACCAGCATTTCCTTCCCAGCAAATTGGGCTTTGTGCTTTTTCTTGGCTTCTCTTGGCAGTCAAAGCTTTGATCAAATTAAGTGATAAAAGCATCTGATGTCAGGGTGTTAAGGCTATGCTGTTTAGAGCACAAAGGAGACAGTAATAAAATACTGAGATTAGTTTGGACCAGAGTATGATTTAACAGCATTCAATTTATATTCAAATCTGTTAATTCATACTTAGATGATGTAGAAAAAGGGTAAAACTTCTGATCTATGAGTAGGGTCTACGTGTATTACAGCCATCTCTTCCCGTTTGGTTCTTGGTATGTGCAAAGGATCAATATGCAAACGATTAGGACAGAAAGATTTAATCTGCTGTCTGCAATCCTGGGAAATAGGAACTGGGACTATTTTCAACATAATATCAGAGGACTGCTAGGAATGGATATGATGGCAAAGTAATCAGTTATAATGGGAGATAGGAAGAATGTCCCTTTTAGCCAAGCATTGCTCTTATGGGGTAATAGATACTGTAGTTGTGCACGCATTAGAGATAGATTAGATGGGAATTAAGTCATTCAACAGGAGAACAAGGCTTGCTGTGGCTGCTGTTGATCTTTTTCGTGCTGCTGATGTCTAAATGCCTCAGTTTTGGTATATGCACCTGCTGTAATGCAAGTCAATTTTCCTGTACAGTCTGGAGAAAAGCTGTTCATCTGATCCCACCTATTTTTAATTTTCTGTTCTCACAAGGATTGAAATGTCTTGCTGTTGCTTAGTTTGAACAGATTATGTCAAAATCTTGATGAAACACTTATTTACTGAAAACGGATTACTTTCCAATTTGACTGCGATACCAGTTGTTTGGACACTTGATCCTCTTAAGAATTGAGGAAATAAGTCTTTTATTTCTTTCAAAAAAATAAATGAATACTCCCTCAACTAAATTGCAATGAAAATTTAAATGGCCCTTTGGAATATATTTTGAAATGGAGTTTGGAGAACCAGGCGAGATTTGAAGTGATGAAAGTGCAGATTTTTTTTCATGTGTGAATTGGAAAGGCTGTCTGGTAGGCTATCTGCAATTGCCACAGAAAAGTGGGAAGTGATTAGGGCAGTAGAGGAAAAAATACTGAGGGTAAGTAAAACTGGATGTATTTGATGAAGCAATGGCAACGCTCTAATGTCGGTGGTAAAGTTATACATGACTGATCCCTAGCTATCCCCTGGGTTTCTTTATTGCTGTTAAAATTCATGGCTTTTAATAGCAGCAGATAAAATGGGAGGAGAGTAACCTCAAGCATAGTTTCTCTTACATTTTTTTTGTAATTTGTTAAAAAAGCCAAACACACAGGTTCAGGTAAGAAAGCTTCCATAACTCCTTAATTGACACATTTTCACTTTGCATTACATGTCAAACATTGAAATCTTGACAATGTGGAGGAGTAAAAAGCAACCTAATGCCAGCCTTGTCCTCAGGAAGTAACTGCAACATCAGAGTCTAACAAGTAGCAGTAGAAAATTCCCTGATTTCTGAAATTTCCTGGGGTGATTACAGGAATTTGTGCCCAGAAGAGGTCAGAGAACAATTGCAGCTGCTTGTGCCTGCAGCAGGGCACAGTCAGCTTGTGAATCTGAAGGCACATTAACAGTCTGGTGTGGTCCCTGAAGGGATAACCACTTCCTCCACACCAGTCAATCAGAAATTTTGCCTGGCAGAAGCAGGGGCTGAATGGAGTTGTCTTATTCCAAGCCTGTTTTTCACAGCCTGCTTTATTTTAAGCTGTTGATTACCTCTTGGAGCTTTGGCCCCTCTTTTTGTGCATAATGTACTATGAGAAGTAAATGCTTTCATCAGGAAATGTTTGGGAGCTACATAGTAAAGTCTCATGTCCTGTTTGCTGATGGACAGCTAGTTTTGTGTTAGGAATTCATCCCTTGGGACTGTTCTTGAGATCCTAAGATCCACATAGACAGTCTTTGTTTCTGTAGTAAACAATCCTTACATGAAGAATGGTAAAAGATTAAGCTAATAGGAAAAATGTCTAATATAGGTCACACACTGGTTTTACATTTCAAGGATACCTCAGGATCCCTGGCTCCAAAGGTGCAGCACCAGGGAAGGACAGTGCATTTCTGTTCATTCCACATTCCTGCTTCATGCTCATCTGCATCTTTGGCAGATGAGCATTTACACAGCACTTACACAGTATTTTATTTCATATTTGGCTGGTCGTTTCTGGTACCTTTAGCCACATTGCCAGCTGTTTTTCCTATCCTTTTCTTAGGTAGGGGGCTGCCTACCTAGTTTGTCCTTTCAGTCAGCTTCAGAATCCAGCTCCTAGGTGTTACCCAGTGTTCTAACTCAGAGGCGTTTGTGAGCTCATGTAGGTCCAGGGCAACAGCAAACAGCAACCTTGTGTTGCCTATTTTCCAGCATCCTGCAGCCTTCTGGGCTGCTCTGCTGCCAGCGACTGCAGTGAGTCTGCTTTCTGACTGGTGTTGGCCAAAGCTGCCCTGCTTCTCTCTGGAAGGTGGTGCCTCATTAAAATGAAAATATTTTGTCATCATTTATCTCCTAAATACTCAACCAGCAAAGTCCTGATAGGATTCAAAATCAAGATGGAGCATTTGGCTTCAGCAGTGTTTTTTGTGGTGGGTGTAGCACTTCCTGTAATGATTTTGGTTTGATGTGGTCCAGGAGCTTGCAGTAAGAATGTTTAAGTGCTTCAGAATGGAGGTCCATTTTCCTAGCCTTGGGTCTCTGCTCTGGGAGACATTGAAATGTATTCTTCTGATTCAGGACACAAACAGCAGTCATGAGTTGCCACCTGCTTTAGTTTAATCCTGGTTCTATAAAGTACCAAAGATTATGGTGACAGTTGACTTTCCACGTCCCTGTCTCTTCTTGGTATTTAATTGAATGATTTTTCTCTTCTTGAACTTATTTTTAAGGTGAGCCTCAAAAAAGAAATAACAAAACCCCTTCATTTCCTTGTTTTAAAAGCTAACGTTCGGCAGGCAGTGGTGGCTTGGCAGGGGAGCTCTGGAACAATGAGCAGGTGTTGGGTGAAGATAAGAAACAGAGTTGGAGGTATGGAGTGTATTAGAAAGGAACATTTCAAGATGGGGAAACATTGGCTGGGCCAAGTGTTCAGTTCAGTGAACTGGCTGTAAATTTCTGCAATGTCACTTAAAAGCAATGTCAGCTATAAGAAGGACTAAATGTAATTCACCCATAAAAGAAATTGAAATATTAAGTGTATATTGGATTTGGTAATAACTTTAGGCAGAACACACTAGGTTTATTGGAGGCTTAGCAATAACTTTGCTGTTTCAATTACTGCTTGTGAAAATTGCATCTCATTCTATTGATATAACTATTGCAGTTACTCTTGATAATACTATAAATACATACAGATAAACAGACTTTGGAAAAGTTATTCTGATCTGGGTTTATTGCAGGGTGTGGATTAAGACTGGCAAATGTTGGGCAACCTAACAGGATTATTTTTAATACACATTTTCATAAAATTGTTATCCCTTGTCAAATTGAAAAGCTATTTACTATGCTAAATAGGCTAATTTTATGGTAAGTTTTTAATTTTGCCACCTTTCCATTATTTAGCTGTGATGCTGCAATTGTGGCTACTAAATCCCTGGATTATACATGAAATAGTCGGATGGCTGGGTTGCGTTTAAATGAATTAAAGCAAAAATATTTCTAATAAAATGTTAAGTATTGCTGTGTAGATATTCAAGAAGCAGGTGTGATTTCACCATTTATATCCCGAAATAACACATGCAAAAGCAGATTGTGAAATATTTAAATATGCCTATACACTCAAGTGTAGCTTTGCAGGTTCCCTTTGTGTGGCTTAGGGAAAGTTTTTCACCATGATGGAGTAGTTTTGTTCGAAGAAGCCATTTAGGAAAGGGCTTTCCAAAACCAATCATTGCACAGCTGGTTCCAGAGGTTGTGTTGAGGTGAGCAGGCAGGGGCTGGTTGGCAAGTTGCTACTGTGCCCCTTGGGGTGGCACATGTGGTTCTGGAGATCTCCAGGAATGGGTGTTCCCATGAACCTCTATCCCTCCTCGTGCCTGCACACACACCATTGCTCTGCTCCCTCAAATGTTCTCTTTCACTTGGGCCCTGCTGCAGCAGTTAATCAAGAGTCTTACTTTGGAGTAATTTGTGCTGTAACACGTTCCCTGTTGCAAGCAGTACATGTGGCTGTCACCAGGGGGGCTCCTTGGTAAAGAAAGCAACAGCTGCTGCAGCAGTTCAGGTGACACTGCTGAGCTCTGGCTGTTTATGGAGTGCCAGGTGGCTGTCACACCTGGGGGGAGAGCTGGGCTGCAGGAGCTCCCCTTCCCTATGTGAATATGAGTATGGTCTACACCGGCTTGTTTGCTGAGTGCAGGGCAAGAGATTATATACGCAAATCCTGCTCTGCTCAGGATTTCGTAGCAGACTGGTCCCTTCAGTGAGGTATAGGCTGTTGTGTTTTTGGGGGAGCTGCCTGTTCTGCAGCACGGGTGCTTTTCTTACTATCTCACAGACATGGGGCTAAATGGAAGTGCGTCATGTGTGCTAATTCACCATGCACCACGACAGCTGAGGGTGGGAGTGGCTTTCTTGTAGATGTGTCATAAATTTTAGTGAATGCCAGACCTTTGTTTGTGCTCTCTTTCATTCACCTCTCTTGGAGCCCTTTCTGGACTGTGCTGTGCTCTTTTTGGGGTGCTGGGGCCATAGCAAACAAGCAGTACAGCTCCTGTAGAGGACTTCTTAGGGTGCCACCCCAAGTGCCCTCAGTAGGAAGAGATCCTAATGTCTGTTAATCTTAACTTCTTTCCTCAGGAATCAAGGTCATGGCTCTCCTTGAAACCTCCAGCAGATACAAGCAGTCCAGGCAGAAAGGTGGATTTAATGGGGTGAGAAGAGAGCAGAGAGGGGCTTTCCATTCTGCCCTACACATCCTCTAATTGGGGTTGGTTCTCAGCTCAGGGTAGTGTCAGTCCACAAATAATTATTTGGATGCAATCACATAGTGAATTGAGGCTGAGGTGTTAAAGGTGGGTTTATTAGGCCTGAACCTCTGCTGCTGAACAAAAGCATCAGGTGATATTTAAACAAAGTAGAAGGGGGCTGTGCGTCTGATTTGCAGCAAAAAAAAAGTGTATTGCTGAGCTGGTAGTTAATTTTAAATGGCCTGTGCTGTAAACAGAGGTGTTACATCTCCTAAACTGCACAAGTTCAGAGGTTCCCTGGGGGGTGTTTACCTGGGTGGCTTTGAGGACTGAACCTGTGTTCATACTGCTGCCAGCAGACAGGTGCTGGGATGTGGCTGTTGGCAGGGGATGGGGCTGGCTGCAGTGTGATGCCCAACCTCAGCTCTTCCTGCTGCAACCTCACCACCCCTGGGCACAGCAGCATCTGCTTCTGGCTGTGACTTGTACCAACACCCTTCCAGGACAAGCTCTCCAACAGCAAGTGCCTTCAGAGCTGCCACAAATGCCTGGTGTGAAAATTCACTTTCCCCTGGCATAGATGAGCCCTGTAAGCCATTTTATGTGGGGATTAGTTGTGCCCTGCTTATCACATATTAAAAACATTGTGGATTTATCTTGCCTTCTTTACATGCAAACAGGCAAAAAATCCACCTAGAAGTGCCATGGTAACGAGCTGAAGCGATGTTGTCTGCAGTGCTGCAGGTGCTATGCCTGCAGCTGCTCTGGGTAATCACTGAGCTCTGTTGACAAAGCATGGGATTGTGAGACTCACTCCAAATGTTTGCCAGAAAGTTTGCTTGGGAATGGTGAATATTATGACATAGGATAGCTAAACGTAGAGTTATTGCTGGAAATTTTTCGGTGTTTGGTTTCACGGTGTGAGATGTGATTTTCAGAAGAGTTGTATGTCTCTGTTCCCCCCTCCCTGTTCAATCACAGCGTCTTTGCAAATCAGGCCTTTTGTGCCTCCCAAAATCAAGTTCTTAAATAAAATAGAAGACAGAGTAATGGAAAAAAATAGATCTCGAAGTCGTACTCATGAGGGTTTATTATGGGGGTCGTTGATGCCCCATGTGGCATTTTAGAGTTCACCAAAGGGAGATTGGAAAGGAAGTCTCACAGTTGTGTAGGACTTGGGAATTAGCTGCACAGGCTTTTCAAGTTGTTTATGCCAAAGAGAGACAAAAACCTGAGGAGGAAGAAGTGGGCTACTGTGAATCACAAATAACTCGATCCTGCCCTTGATGAAGTGCATGCTGCCACTCCGTATTGTCTGTGAGGGAAGGCTGGGAGGCTCTTGCAGAACCCTACCCTAATTAACTGACTGCTGCCTTAATGCCTCCCAGGAGCCTGGGGTTATGCTCTGTTGTGTGCTGTGGGAGCCCACTTGGTCCTGAGGCTTTGCAAATCATGTTCGAGACCTCCTGAGAGGTGAGTTAAAAACATGGCTTCTTTTAAAAAAAACATTCTTTGAGAGCCTGTAGAGCTTTCTGGTAAAGAGACTGGTTCTTGCTTTGTGCTGGAGGTTCTGCTGAGGTAGAGAGGCTCAGAACTGTTTTGCTGTGGGCTGACTTGTCTTTCTGTTTACCATGAATGTCTTTTCCCCCTGAACCTGGGGAAGGATGAGGGTCCTGCTTTCATGTGGAAGGGTCAGGCTTTGAGATGGAAATGGGTGTAGTGCCCTTGAATTTTTCCCGCTGGGTCTCTAGTTCTGTGCTCTAAGGCAGAACTAACTTGCAGGGAGATTCAAGCCTGTGTGTCAAATGAGCAAGACTTTCTGAACTACTGGCCCTGTAAGATTAGCCCGGAATGTGTAGACTTCTGATTCACCCTTGACTAGTGATGATCTATTTGACCTTGCTGGAAGCATGAAGGTGTGGGGAGTTAATGTGCCTCTTCCAAATGAGGGATGAATGGGTGTTTTATGGCTGTCTTTCAGGGAGAGGAGATTGTAATAAAAGTCACTGTCCTTAAACAGAATGTCGTAATTTTCTCTATGTGTTACTATGGTGTTCCAGTAACTATGGATTGCCAGGTGCTTGTTCAAAATAATGGTTTCTTTAATTATTTATACCTTAAGGGTCAAAGAGGGTTTTGTTTTGACAGGTTACAGGAACAACTGGATGAGTCAGAAGAACAATTGACAGTGCCATCAGGGGAACCTTGATATTTCTAACAGGAAGCTTATAATTAAGCTGAATCATTGTGCCATTTGTGTTACCCGGATTCATGTGTCCAAAAAATATCATTACCCACATCTTGTATTACAAGGCTGTGGCTCCATTCACAGAGCTGAAGGTTGCTAAAGCTTGGTTTTGTTAGCTCTGCTTGTGGTGCTGATGCCTTGGAATGGGATTTGAGGTGTGAAATTATCAGGTCAGTGCTGAAGTACGATTGAATGTGTTGTTAGCTGGGGTTTCAGTGTCTGTCCAGCCTCTCTGCATGATACTGTGGGTACAGATTCCTAAACGGGTGGATTGGTCTTTCTTGGAAGTCCATAAGAGAACTCCCCCAAGTTGGTCTAGTATCTGAAAAACCTTTTCTCAAAATCAGGCACTTGTTGCTAAGTCTTCACTTTTCAAGAGGCTTCCTGCACTGTCTGCAAGGAGAGTAATTTCCCACAAGGCAGCCACATTTCCTTGGTGTTGATCTTAATTAGGACAAGCATGACAAATAATGTTGCCCTTAAAACTTAATGAATAATTTCCCCAAACAGTTGTTAATTATTACATAAAGCCACTGCCTTCAGACTTTATTGAAATGGTACAGAAGATGCATATTTTTAAATATCACTGTCAAAGTGAAGTCTATTCATCTTGGACAAAGGGCTACTGAGATGGAGCAGGCCTGTGTTAGCATGAAAAGCAAGTGCCATGTGTGAGATATCCTGGGATTAGTTTCATTTAAGTTTCCGTGCTTATGACAAAGAAATTTGTATCTGGGCTGGTAAACCCAGTACTCCCTTAGAGCTGATGAAGGGGAAGGGGCAGCTTATCTGGCCAGTGTCAGACAACAGCTTCCAGAGGGATAGAAGGTGCCTCATTTCTTTTCATGAAGGGCACAGGCAATCTTGGGGATTAACTCTTGTTTTGGCATTTACATCTGATGCCATGAATTCCAGCTTTACACAGCTGGAATCACATCATCTCTCTGATGCATCTGAAGCTTGTGGGTTTTGTAAATGGGATTCTCACTGCTGCCCAGCTGCTAGTATCCTGTATCACACCAAGATCAAGCCAGTCCTCATCTAGTTCCCTCTTTTGTCCCTCACACAACCTTTTTCGGACCTTTGCTGAGCAGACACTGTGTTTGCTGCCTAAATCCCAGGGATTATGTGATTGCTGAAGTGGTGAACACGAGGAAGGCCGCTTACACTAATGCGCTGGGCCGTGAGCGACAGGCAGGAGCCTACAGCCCCTGCAGCCAAATGCAGCCCTGCCCATCTGTCTGAGCTGCCCTCCATGGGCTCACAGGTTGCCTCTGAGTTTTTAAAGGCTGCCTGTTGGGTTGGGAGCTACTGAATCCTGGTTTCAGCAAAGGCAGAAAGAGAGGCACAGAGAAGGCATTCATGGGGCAGCTGTTTGGATGGGAATGAGAACATCACAGTATCTGCTGGAACCCACAGTCATGTAGCAGCTCCTTGCATTGCTTCACCTATCAAGCTCATGAATGCCTGTCTCCTGAATTTGCCTCTTTTGCTATTGATTTTGTCTGTTACACGTTTTGGTTTGTGTTTTTATTTCTTCTTGTGTGATCTGTTTTCCCTCTGTCTCTCTTTGCACATGCTCCCTCCCACTTTGCCCTGATGCTCTGCCTGCTGTAGCATCAAGGCAGCCAAGATGAAGAATGCAAGCAGTGATGTTCATATTGGGGCTTTTTAATTTGTTTGTTTGGTTTTTCCTTTTTGTTTTTTTTATGCTTGTGTCTGTGAAATATCTCTGAAAGGAGGAGAAAGGGATGTTGGAGCATCTCTGCCCAGGTGGGTGCAGGCAGCCCTGAGCTCACAGGGAGTGATGCTCAAGCTGTGTCTGCATCCAGGCAGGCAGGTACCTGAGATATGCAGCAGCCCCTGTGGGCACAGAGACCACCTATAGGAACCAGAGCTCTCTGAATAAAATCTTTGTCCTAAGAGAGCACATGAGAGATGCAGACTAAAATTTAGGTCATGCCTAATCTGTATCACAGATTAACTTGCTGAATGGATCCTCATAAGCGTGTCATGGATGTGGGGAGTATGTAATACAAATGAGATGAAAATAGGTATTATGGATGGGCATAAGCAATTTATATGTTAGCTTACGTGTTTACTAATGTGTATAAACATTCATGTATTCTGATTGTTATTGACCCTTTATATGAAGACTTTAAATAGAATCTTCATATAAACATTCCTGCAGCCTAACAGTGGCCTGCAGCCCCAGCAAATGTGTCTTCTATGCTTTTCTGCACTAACACTGTTGTACTGTCTCATCCTCTGAAAAGACCTCAGATGGAAAATTCCCTCTGTTGGCTGCTAATGAAATTCACAGGTTCTTGTAGGCAAAACTCTGAAGTTTATTACTTCAGAATTTTACTCTTGTAATTACTCTTGTAATTGTTACTCTTGTAAGAATATTACTCTTGTAATATTTTTTTCCTTATGCTGAAAAGACCAGTGATGAGGACAAAGACCGCCTGATCCCATCTGCTGCTCAGAGATGCACCCTCTTCCAAAACTGGATTTATTTTCTGTGGCAGCTCACTCAAGATCTAGATGTGGGGCAACTGGAGACCATTCCTTAGCAAGCTCCATGTTTGCAGAGATCCTCAGGTGTGCCTGGGGCTGTGGGATAGCATCTTCCAAAGAGTATTGCAGGCCAAGCCTGGCCTGTTTGGGAAACATTGTTCTGGGCAGCCTAATGTGTGGAGGGAGAGAAGTTTGCTGACTGTGTTGATGATCTAAAATGTAAGATGCAGCAAATTTATTACCAGGATGCTCCTTGCTGCAGCTTTTTGCAAGGTGAAGAGATGAAGCAGATGATTAGATCTGTGAAGAAACAGAATGGTGATGCACAGCCTTCCCTAGGGTGGGAGTGAAAACCAGTCAAGCACATCTCTCTCGTCTTGCAAAACAAACATGCTTCCCTCGTAGCTTGAAGGAACAATCTGCACCTGGATGTGCTCTGCTATGGCTGCTTGGCAACTCTTGAGTGCCCTGTTAAAGGGGAAAACCCTTTGTGTTTAGTTCAGCCTGCTGAAAAAGCTGTTTGCTGTCAGCAAAAGCAGCTAGAACTGACTCCCCACCACCCATGTTTTATACACCTGCTATAAAGCAGACAGTGGCTAACCCTCAGCTGGAGCTGTCCCAGAACCTGGCACTAAAATCCCAGAATATCCACTCCTCTTACTAGCCAGATTTCCTCTAGGCTTGCAGTGCTGGTTGTAACAGCAGTGAGCAGCTGGTCCCCACATGAGATGTCCCCCTACCAGCTCTCGTGGTGGGTTAAAGTGATGTGCTCCACAGGAACTGTCCTTTGCCTGTCAAGCTTCTTCCCTCTCACGTTCCATAGCCAGATGTTTTCTGGGCCTGGGACAGCCTCTAAATGTGCATTCATACTTAAGGGGGAGGGTGGTCAGCTTGTGGGTGACTGGAATGGGTGGGGAGAGTCGGGGCTTTCTGATGCTGAAACTGCAGAATCCTTGAAGCTGCAGAAGCCTGGCTTTGCTCAGCTGCTTCCAGCAACTGAGTGCTGTGGCCTTCAGGGGCAGGTGCCCCACTTTTCCCTGCTCTTTGGCTTCCTAAGACATGCCATGTGTATTTTGTGGCTTGGCTACCTGGAAGCAGAAATCTTTTATGGTGAGAGAAGCCTGTTCTCCTTGTGAGTTATGAGCCTGATGGGGCTTTTCCATTTTTACCTGGGAAATGACAGAATGAACCCAGTCCTGAGGGACTCTGGAGCCTGGGGTTAATTTAAACAACCAAAATCAGGTGCCAGCCTGAGTCCCTGAGGCAGCTGAAGGAATTGGACCACACTCACTCATGTTCCTAATAAAGCTCCCACTAACGCTGTGCAAGAGACTTCTTCCCTCACCTCTGGCTGGGAAATGTGGGCAGTACTTAAGGTATGTGTTCTCTTGCCCAATGCCTATCTTTTTTGGAGCCTTCTGCCTGTGTTCACTTAGTGCTTCATTATACCACTAGTGGTGTTAACTTTGCAAAGCCATGCTCCAATAGGACAGGAATTATATTTACATAACATGAACTCTTCCTGCCTCTCTTGCTGTTGAGGCTTGCTGCTCATCCTGCTTCTTCCTCACCCCAGTAGATGGTTCCCTTGCAAAACTCTTCTGATACCACAGTGGGAGGGAAAACAAAAGCCTGTATCAAGAAAATCATGGCCAGCAGGGCTAGGGAAATGATTGTTCAGCATTGGTGAGGCCAAACATCGAGTGCTGTGTCCCTGGGCCCCTCACTTCAAAAAGGATATTGAGGTCTGGAGCTGGTCCACAGAAGTGAAATGAATTTGGTGAAGGGTCTAGAAAACTTCTCTTACAAGGGGCAGCTGGGAGAACTGTTTGGCTGTTTAGCCTGGAGAAGAGTAAGCTTAGTGAGGATCTCATTGCTCCCTCCAGCTCTGAAAGGAGGTTGTAGTGAGGTGGAGATTGGTCTCTTCTGCCAGGTCTCAAGTGACTGGACAAGAAGAAATGGCCTCAAGTTGCACCACAGAAGGTCCAGTTTAGATATTAGAAATTTTTTTCACTGAAAGAGTCATCAGGCATTGGAATAAGTTTCTCAGGGGGAGATGGTGGATTGACCATCTCTGGAAGTGTTTAAGAGGCATCTGCACATGGAATTTGGGAATATGGTTTAGGCAGCAATGTGGTGATGCTGCATTGATGGTTGGACTGGATGGTCTTGAAGATCTACAACCTTAATGATTCTGTGAAAAGGTGAATTATAGGACTGTGCCAAATCTGTTGTGATTATTGAAATTAACAGACGCACCTGGAATTAAGTGGAGTAATGCATAAACCCAAACAAAACTGAAGAATTACTGAAAATACCGAGTTGTTCTGGAGTCCTTTAGTAATGAAATTAACAGTGAGGTGAATTAAAAGCAGTGTAAGATAAGTCACAGTGCAACATGAATATCTCATGATTGTCCTCTATATTTTAGAGCTTGACTTTGAGACTTGCATGGAAGAGAGCTACAGTGAATGAAATATGGAGAACATAAACAAACACAGGTCATGTTTTATTCAGTTTAGGGAGAGGCAAGATTTAAATTACACAGACTTGAATTCTAAGTCTGAGCCTGAGAGTTGCTAGTTCCAAGGATGGCATAATTTACTGCTATATCATCATTTAATGATATTTAAGCACTTGCAGTCCACAGGCTGTATTTTTTAATTGTCTTGCAGGTGTAATTTAATTCAGATTATCCAAGTAATCTTCAAGATAAGGTCAAATCCCAAAGTGGGATATTTTGGCCATTATGGAAAGATGTAGATAGAAAAAAAATCTGGTTTTAAATGTGTAAGGTTTAGCAGTTATTTCGTGTGTGAGTGGTCTGATAAAGCCTTAACAGTAAGAAATGTCTTTTTTAAAACACAACAGATGACTATGTTGAAAGTATGGTTTCTAGAAATGCAATTCCAAAAGTAATAGCTACCTCTGAAAGACTGTTTTTCCTTTTAGTAGGTAGACTGTTGAGTATTTTCCCTTTGGGTGTTCTCTTCCCCGTGTAATGCTCCAGGGCTTGTTAGTCATTGAGCCTTTGTGATGACCTGGGGAATTGCTCAGGTTGCAATCAGGGATAGCATGGTTTGTGTTCACACGTCACTCTCACCTCTTCTTACATGGAGGGAGTGTGCCAAAGGGCACAATTTATTGCCTTCCACCTGAAACTGCTGGCCAAGCTCTTGCTAGTCTGTTCAGACCCGTGAGGTTTTATGTGTAATGGTGTGTTGCATTTGTTGCATCCTTACCTGCTGATTCCTAGGCTGGCTGTATCCACTTGTGACTGCTGATGGTAACCTGTTGGGTTTTAGGGGTTTCTCCTCTCTCCTCACCCAAGATTTAGGTGATGGTT
>VXBB01007110.1:667259-723570 GCA_013399915.1 Illadopsis cleaveri | reverse complement strand
TTTGTGACTTGCAATTCTTCTCTGTGTTGAAAGCTTTTTCCATGGACTAAAATCAAAGACTGTGTCTTCCTGAGCTCTGTGCCAGGCACTCCCCTGCACAGACCCCCCTGGACAGAATTCAAACCTTCTTTCTCGGGTTCCAGATGCCTTTACCGAGGTCTGTGACCATCCAGGGCAACCAGAGGAATGCCCTGGACTCTGACAGTAAACCATCTCTGCCATCAATCTAAAGTCATGCTTTGACTCACACCTCTGGGTCTAATGTACTATCTGCCACCTTTCTCCTGCTGTATTCCTCCCCGCAGGCAAGGGCAGTATTAATATTTCAGTCTTCTTATTTATTTTTGAGATGATGCTGTTCCTGCTAGTGAGCTTTTCACCTGTGATTTTGGTGTCTTCAATTACTCTTTCTCATTGTGTTTCTTAAAACTCTTCTGCGCATATGTACCAGTGCATAACTGTTTCCTCTGGAGTTGCTGCATTATGCTTAGGCCTTGCTTGCCTGTGGGAAATTTCCTTTTGTAGCTCTGTATGAAGTGGCAGGTCACAGCTACATCCCTTAGAGTTATCAGTCCATACCTTTAGTTTTGTGTGCTCTGGGCTGCTCTCAGAGCACCCACCAGCAGTGCTGAACGTGCACTGCACAGACCTCTGAGCTGAGTGCACCACAGGGCTGTGATCCCCCAAAACAGGGTTGGGTATTGGGACCATGAGTTTCTAAAGATGCCATGACCTTCTTCCTGGCTTTCCATGTTTGATGGAGACTTAAAAAGTTTTATCAGATCTGGGGAGAGCAGATGTATCTCCTTGTTGCAGCTGTGGTTGGGGGACACACCAGGTGGTCAGATATTTGCCTGTAAGGTGTGTCACTGAAGTGCTGTGGGTTCTGAAGCAGCAGGAGACATGAGCACAGGATCCTCCTTCTCAGACCCACCAAGCTTTGTGTGCTGAGAGCCAGATCCTTCCACACAACTACTCTGGGCTTTTTCACTCATACACTGTATATCTTGACCTCACATATTGGACGTGGATCCAACCTGCAAGTGAGTGGCTGCGGAGCAGGCTGCAGGATCGTGCTGCCTATGGTGATGGTGGGTCCATGCCAGCCACAACCCTTCAGCAGGCAAGCTCTCTGACAGGGCTGGATTGTTGGGTGCATAATTCTCCTCTTCTAGGCTTGGTGAACTTTCTTTCAAGGAAACTCAAATTCTGGTTAAGTATGCTGGAATTCAGACAGGTACAGTCACAATTGTCACTGCTGACTGCAGGGGAGACACTGTGTCTTATTAAAGAAAAAGGCTGGAAAAAGCTGGAAAAAAGAATGAAAAGAACATACAGGACTCTACTAGTTTGGATTAAAACCCAGACAAAGGAGTTTTTTTCTTTGTCTGGATGACTTGCTGAAATGACTGGGGGTGTAGGGCAGAGGAAGAGAAAGTTCCTGTGATGCTGTTTGGAAATGTCACTCCTCACTGTTCAAATACCACATTGCACTAAGGCTTGTAAATCACACGTCATTTCCTAATTAAAAAATGATGAGCATAATTGTGTCTTGACTGCTGTGGCAGAACCTTGCTTAGACAGACGTGCTCTCTCTCAGGGTCTCACTATGTAATCCACCATGCCTGCCTCCTGCTTTCCTGTTTGGAGCTAGACTCATCACAGAAAGGGGTTAAGCAGGTGACCAATTTTCATTGCTGGCAAGGGGATGTTGAATGACTGATTGAAAAGAAAAAGCCCATGAAAACCTATTTTCTGTGTGCTAAGCCATGGTTTGGAATTGTAGCCCAGGCATAAACTACTCCTACAGTAGTGTGCTGAAGAAATGTGTTGGGTTTCTGGTTCTTGGTCTCTTTGGAGACACTGCATCTGTATCACTTGCTTTAGTGCAGCATTGGGATTCATAGTACCAGTTATAAAATATCTGTCTGGATACATCTGTCCTGAGAAATTTTAGAAGTGCATTTTCTGCTGTGGTGCAACTCTCTTCAGCAGAAAAGAATCTGTAGACAGCATATGCAGAAGAGTACTTACAAATTTTATGGGCAGAAGTATGGGCTTGTGGTAGGCATTTCAAATAAAGTAAAAGTGGCTGTTCTGCAAGCTCTGATTGTATTTCTTTGTCTCTTTCACTAATTAAAGTAATGCGTGTTGCTTTAGTTATCCTGCTGTGAATAGCAGGCCACTTGGGGGAGAATTAATATTGACAGGAGCTGTTAGATATTTAATTTTTTTTTTGTGTGTGTGTGTCCAATGGGGAAAAAGAGTTTGTGGACCAAGCATAGCACAAGTCTCTGTGGCCTGCCATGGAGACTGCCTGCTGCCCACCCTCTGCGATCTCCACAGCTCAAAACTTCTGCTGTGAAGGCACTTAGCCAAGCTGAGCTTCCCCTCCAGTGCAGCAGGTTCTTTCTGCTCATGTTCCTTTTGCAGGTAATTTATTTTCCCAATTAATAAGTGAGTGAGTGTGCTTGTGAGGACAGGTTGTTTTGCTCGCTGCTGGTGGTGAGGAGCCAGCCGGTGGCTCTTCTTACCCACCTGCAGCCCAACAGACAAAAGGACCAAGTCTCTTCCAGGTCCCTTGATGTGCCTCCCCACTGTCTGCCTCAGTTCCTGCCAGCAGGGCAAATGCCATCCTCATGTGATCCTGAGCACATTTTGGAGCACAGGAGCCTCTGTCTTTGGATGCCCTAAAGGACAAGGTGAATCAAAATGCATGGCTTTGCTTACCTGCAGATGTCAGAGGCCATCCCTTGTCCCAAGACAGGGTGAATTCTGCCTGAATTACTTTACTTATATGCACCAAACAAAGGCTTTATACCTTACCCCCAGGTAAAGTGCTCTGGATCTTCACTGTTAAAAATCCTTTCTCTTGTCTACTCTAAGTCTCCTTCTGATTTAAACCTTTTGGTTATCCTGACAGGACAATTAATCTTCTCTGCTTGGTAGCTACTTTTCATGTCTTTGCAAAGAAGTATCAAGTCTCTCCTCAGCCTTTTCTCTCCTTACCTGCCTCACCACCAGTTAGTCCAACCTTTCCCTTAAGACCATACATTTCTGGTCACTGGTGATGCCTGTTGGTCTCCTGGGTGTCTCTTCTGAAACACATGTGCAAGGCTACATTTAGATTTCCTGTTGAGATCTTCAAGCTGTTGATTCCTGGGTGATACTTGCCTCCAGCCCTCCCAGGTGTTGCAGGATGTTTGTTCATTCTGCTTGGTGTGGATGCACACAGTGCTTGCAGGGCACTGCTTTCTTGTGCTTAGTGGTGGTGCCCTGATCCTTTTTTATTAAGTTGCTACTTTATCATCTCTTTGTCGTCCTGTATTTTTCCACTGTCCTTTTGAATTGCATCCAATTTATTTTCAGCTTGATGCTTTTTCCTTGTTTTGCTTTCTTCTCATCTATAAACATAAGCTATATAGCCTGAAAATATATGGTTGTACTACATGTAAGGAAAAAAATAACACTTTGCACATCACTCTTAACTTTCAACAGATTTAGCTAACTGACTGTCTTCTCTGAGACTGCATGAAATTGTTGTTAGCCACATGGAATATTCCATCAAAACAGTGCCAATTTCCTTCTGCAGCCTCTCAGAAGAGCTGCAGTTGTAATGCTGGGTAATTAAGTTGTACTTCTATTGCCCCTTTAACCAAGGGTACCATAACCTTGCTTTAAACTGGAAATTCACAAGGAAAGCTTATACCTGAGTCCTGCCCCAGCAGGATCCCATGTGAGGTACTACTGTGAGGTAGTGATGCTGGAATCAGCTGTCCTGTGGGACTGCTCTGGTGGGGGATATAAGTGAAGGAATGCTCTGGGTGGATGGGTTAACCTTGTGCTGTGCATCGCATCAGAGGGAGAAGTACTGGCTTTGTGAATTCCTATGTCTGTCCTTGATTTTCTGTGGTAAGAAATGCCTGTACCACTATGGAGCTGAGCTCAGCAGCAGAGGTGTCTTCCCAGTGATTCAGTCCCTTATAGCACATACCATACTTCCCTGCTCCTCTCCCTCAGCAGATGCTCTCCAGGTTTTATGGAATGATTGATGTGTGCTGATGCCATGGTTTGGGTTGCCACAGCCCACAAGCAGCTGTTTGCCTCATAACCCTGGTGGGGCAGGGAAGGGTACAGGCTGCAAGCTTGGTGTCCCCTGCACAGCCAGGAGCTGTGGTTCCAGTGCCAGCAAGGTGGGGGGTGCAGACAAAATGCTGGGAGGGTTTCAGAGATGGAATTGTGCTGGCTGGGGCCTCTCTGTCCTGGGGCAGGCAGTAAGACAGGTATGGATGTCTCCTGCAGGCGTGGACAGCAGTAGAAGGACGTGAAGAGATGGGCACTGATCTGTGCAAGGAGCTGGGTCTCCTTGGTGGCTCCTCCCTCTGTGTCTGCAGTATTTAGTGGAGAACAAATCACTGGTGTTTCCTATACCATCACTGGAACAAGTCAAGCAGAGCCTATGGAGCAACAGTCCAGGCTGGCCACAATTGCTTTTGAGGCCATTGTGCTTAGCTCAGTCTTGGGAAGGGGGAAAGAAAAAGCCAGTGGAGAGGTGGCAGCTTCTCTGCTCCTGCTCCCATTGTTCCAGAGTTAGATTAGATATTAGGAAGGAAGAAATTCTTTGTTGTGCAGATGGTGAAGCACTGGAACAGGTTGCTCAAAGAAGTAGTGGAGGCCCCATTCCTGGAAGTGTTCTAGGCCAGGCTGGGTGGGGTTCTGAGCAACTTGGTCTAGGGGAAGGCATCCCTGCTCACAGCAGGGGATTGGGAATAGAAGATATTTAAGGTCCTTTCCAATCCATTCCGGACCATTCTATGAAACACTGCCCAACTCTTGCCTCAGTTTCTTGAGCACATGTATTTCCCAGGAGTATGGAGAGACTTAACTGTTACACAGATTAAGACAGATACAGAAACAGCAAGGGCTGGAGTCATGTGTGTGTTCAGCAGAAAGTGGGGTATGGCAGGAGGCACAGAAATGGCAGTTTAATTATAAATGAATTTCTAATGCAATTTGCACTTAATACATCTGGCACAATAATTTTTCCATGGGAAGTTCAGGATGCTGGGTTGAACAAATTGAGTGCAGCTTTCACTAAGTTGTACTAAGTTGCTCTAAACAATTGCATTTGTAATTCAGCAAATTCCTGACCTTTGCTGGGTGAATAAATTTGGACAGTAGGATGAATGCACAGACACAAAGATACTTTTTGCTTGACATTTAGATACTATTAATGAGCACAAGTAAAAGAATAAAATTCTAGCAAATGCAGGTTATTTCAGTAATTGGAACAGTAATGATTCAAATTTCATTTTGTATTTACAAATTTATCACTCGTGAAGCTTTCTAAAGGAAGCTGCAAAGCCGGACACCAAATTAAAAGTAGCTGGTTGGCTTTCTCTAAGAAAGAAAAAATCACCAGACAAGAGAAATTTAAACTCAGCCCATAAATCCAGGTTTCTGACCTCCCCACAGTGCCATTGAATTACAGGTAAAAAGATCAATGAAGTTTCTTGTCTCTGAGTTCACATCTAATTCTGATTGTGGTTGCTAGTGATGATGTTTTTGGGGTAGTGGTTGTGCTCTGGTCAAATGGCAGATCTTGGGATCATGCATCAGTTCAGAGGTTGTTCAGTTAAGGTCAGGGACTCTTTGCAGATTGTTTTACCAACTATAAACCGGCAGGCAAGTACTTGGTGTTCACTGACTGTATTCTTTCTGGTTTTGTTTTTTTTGGTTTGTTTTTGTTTTTGTTTTTGTTTTTGTTTTTGTTTTTGTTTTTGTTTTTGTTTTTGTTTTTGTTTTTGTTTTTAATGGATAGATGGGAGGTGAAAAAGATGCTGTATATTTTCATGTTATATTTTTGACCCCTCCCCAAAAATTAAGCTGTAACAGAGGGTATCAGAGAAAGGTGTTTATTCAGATCACTTTTCTTAGAGATGGTGTAAGTCCAGCAGGATACAGTGAATTGTTGTTGTTGAATCTATTGACAATTTAACAGGTTATGAGGTGTTTCTCATGCTGCTGTAAAAAACTAATGTGGTTAATTATAAGAAGGAAATGAACAAAGAATTGAGGAAACAACCTCCCATGTTCATCACGCTGGATAAAACAGCGAAGCAGATGGAGAGGAATGAGTGCTTGAAATATTCTTCATGGAGAAGTTTAGTTGGTAAATAACTCCATTATCTGTACACAAGTATGAGCAGATGATTTTTATTTGGTTTTGTTAGGCAGGTCAGAAGCTAGAGGAGGATAAACTCTCCTGTGGACATGGATCTGTGATGTGTGAATGTGTCATTGCTTATCCAGCCCCTCTGTGACTGGGAATCATTTCTCAGTTTCTCCCTGCAGAAGATGAAAACAATGACAATTGCTTAACTATTTGGAAGCTCCAAGACTCTGTAAACAGGTAAACCTTTTTGTTTTCTAAATAAAGTATCCATGCAGTGTCAGTCCAAAGTGAAGCTATAATGTATTTAGTTGCAGTGATTGGACAATGCTTTTTTAGTCTGATTACTTCTCCTGCTTTATCTTTTGCAAGTGCCAAGGAAACTTTCCATTTGCTGCCTAAAATGCAGGACTCCAAAGTGTTTAGCATCAGGTCTGTCTTCTTGGTGGTGCCTCTGTATCTTATGGTGTGTCCAGACTCTGGTCCTACTGGAAATCACTGCCATCATTTAGTGCTGACTGTCAGACTGTGCTGAGTACATCATCCTCAGGGCACCAAATGCTTCTGACATTATGCAAAATTTTATAATGGCTCAAGTCTTAATTTGCTGGCTCCTGTGTGCGATGAAGCTAAGGGCTGGGAGCAGCAAACCCTGATCCTGGAGAAGACTCCAGGAAGTTTTTACCCCTCCCATTGTACCCATTAGTCCTTTCACAAGTGGTTTGAGACAATTTCAATAATTATTTGTTTTGAAATGATCTGGTAATGTGGCATCAAGATTTACAGCACACTTATGCATTTGAGCTGTGTCAGATCTTGATGACTTTGATAAAAGCATCTGTGGAATAGGTGACATGTTGGGGTAAGGACTGTGTGTGTTAAACCTCTGTGCTGAATAATCTTGCCTTTATCAGGCCCGGTCACTGAACTGGGTGTGCACCCAGCCAGGGAAAAGTTTGTTGGAGCTTAGAGGGGAAATATATAAAAGTCTTGTCCTGAACTCTGCTGTTTCACTGACAACAGAGTTCCCTTCTGGGTTATGTCCGTTCCCAGGCTCTCCTGAGACTTTGATGATAAGTCATTTAGGAGTTGTGACAGGTCCTAAGTACTTGGAAGGAAATTACCCAACTCCAATCTATCTAAAAATCCAATTTAGTTTAAATGTGGGCAAACAGTGGGAAGACAACAAAGGACATACCTTCAGGTCATTCACCTTTCTTAGAAACATCCAGTAAATCCTTTTCTGGAAGAGCCTTTCACTGTTAGGCCCCTCTCTTGCAAAGTGAGAACCTTTTGGGGAGAGAACTGATGATTTGGGGAGCAGAGAACCAAGGACATGCATTAAGTCCATTAATTTTTTTGGTAACTTGTGTGGGGCACTTCTGAGGCCTCCCCTGTACATTTCAGTGTAGATGATTTGATTCAGGAGCTCTTAGATACAATCACAGAAGCCAGATCCTGATCTGCAGAGTTTACAGCGGTGGGAACAGCAAAATTAATGTTTAAGTTTTTTATTGTTAGGAGGCAGGCAAGCAAAATGTCATGTATGAATGATTTCTTTTAAGGGTTATGCTGAAGTTTTGTTGGCAAACTTGGAAACTTATAATTGTCTTGTAGATCAAGCCCCTTCAGCTTGATTTTATTTGAATACCTCCCCCATTCCTGAACTGCACTCCTCGGATGTTTCAGTGGCTGGATGCAGCAATTGTCTGTCGATTGCTCAGTCAATAGGCAGCCAAACCAGCTGCCATGTGCTGCATGCTAACAAGCATAGAGGCTGATCTTACAGGCTCTCCTAATTGAATTTTGCTTACAACACAACAATCAGTTATTTGGTAGGACAAGACCTATAAATGGTCCCCGTGTCTTTTTGTGTAGCTGTCTGTGGATATGAAAGCTATGCTAGAGAGTAATGCCCTTTGCAGGAGACTTTGCAGTATGAGAGAAAGACTCAAAAGCAGGGGGATGCTTAATAAATGAACTCCAGGGTTTTACATCCTTCACCAAAAAGTCTGTCTGGATTCAACAGGGATAAAATTAATGGTGAAAATAAATTACATAATCTAGATTGTGAGGCAGTTCTGTTCTTCACATGTGGTTTCTAGATCATCCTAGAGAAGAACTGGTTCTCCATTAAAATCTAAAGAATATTGCATGTGAGATGTGATGTGTAATGTCTGTGGCCACACTAAGGAAGGCAGCTGGTAGCACTCCTGCAGGATCACAGGATCTTGGAGGAGAAGCTGGATGCTTTCATAGCCTGCAGGGATTTGCTGTACAATGACTCCTGGTTTGAAGATTTAATCTGGGCTGATGCCAAACTAGCGAAGACATCACAAAATCACAGAATCCTTAAGGCTGAGAAAGACCTTTAAGATCAAGTCCAACTGTCAACCCAGCATCACCACCATGTTCATCATCAAGTCATCAAAACTTTGATTTCCTCTCCCTTTCAAATGCTTCAGTCTATTTTTTAATGAACTGTAGTGACTATACTAATATGCAAAGAACACCCCAAGGCCTCCAGTTCACATTGTCTGTTGGGCTTTTGGTGTTCTTAGGGCAGAAATTGTGTTTTTTCTTGTCTTGAAAAATGCTTGTTGTGTTCTTGGCACTAAACAGTAGCAGCTACTGTGAGAACGCAGACTGCAAGTTTCTGTCCATATAGAGTGTGACTTGATTTCAGTAAAATTTTCAACTCACAGGTTCTAGGGTTTGACCTCTTAAAAATTGTTTCCATCACTTATTCAACAAAATACCTTACCTAGAAAGTCCAGCACATGCCAGGTTTTGTCAGAGCAACCTACACAAAAATTGTTTTCCTAAAGTAGTATGAACTAGGTTGAAACATTTGAGCATTTACTTAAAAGATGATAATCTGGCATGTTTAAAAACAATGATTCTTGCTCCTCTAATTTTAGCAAATGGAGCTGCTGCCCAGGAGCTCACAGTAGGCGATGACATTTTCTTGAATTCTCTAGGTCACACTGCCCCGTTTTTTAATTGGTACCAAGCTGAGCTTCTAGAAACAGCCAGGTATTTGGTCTAAAAACCCCCACAAAAGTTCTTTGTCAAAATCAAGTTTTATTTCATTAAACAGTGTTGCCCAAAGTAGCACTGATGAGAAAACTGATAGTGGAAAAGAGCTGCTTTTGTTTTGCTTGTAATTAAAGGCAGCTACATGGATGGCACAGCTCTTGCAAAATGACTGCTTTAACCAGTCTGGCTTTAAATCTGTGTAAATCACTGAAAGCCAAAATAAAGTGTGTTTAATTAGCAGCTTCCAACACAACACAACTGCTTTGGAGTGTTGCATCTGAGACTCCTGTGGCTCTGAGACATCGGCTCTGTGGGAGCCTGACATGCTTCCAGTTGTTACTAAGCTCCTTTTGCATCCCTGATCTTCTTCCAGAGGTTCCCAGCTGTCCCATCTCATGTCATGTATGATTGTGACCATGGGTTAGAGTGGTTAAAGAAATCCTAAACCAAGACAGAGCAACTTTTTTTTTTAAAGCTACTGCAGATCATTTGACTAAACCGGGTTTAGGGACTGATTACATGAGCTCTTATGCTGGAGGATTGGAGAAGCAGACAACTTCAAAGGGGGTAAGAGATGGGGTTGGGTGGAGGGTGACATCCACAGGAGGTGACTGACCAGCTGAGTGCAGTGCTGGGAAGCTGGTAAGATCCTATCCCTGGGCCAGCCAGGATAGTGGGCTGGATCTCCTGGCACAGCTCCCTGTGAGGTGTTCACCCATCAGAGCTGCTGCAGCAGCCCGTGGCTGGGGACAGATGGGTGCTGGGGACAGCTGACTGCTCCATCAGCTGTGTGCTCCTGCCAAGGTTAACCAGTCCCCTGGTCTGACATAACCAGGTGGTTGTTGTCTGAAGCAGATTTTAACCTTCCCTCAGACTGCTCTGCACTCTGAGGAAGATGAAGGAATCCAAAGAGCAACTGGGAACTGATCTCTGCTGATCTCTCTAGAGCCAGAAGACGACAATTTTTAATTGCTTTAAAAGCCATTTGAGCTTATACCTCTTGAAAATCTCCTGTCTGCTCTCCCTTTTAATATATTTTTGCTTTCTAAGCTTCCTTTGCTCATCCCAACAACTTTCCTACAACTTTCCTTGAGCAAAACGTCTCTCTTGCTTATAGACAGCACTGCTCTTCTGGGGTTTGTAAGGAGGTGCAGGAGCATCACTGGGGAAACATTGCTTGCTGGGCCAAGTAGTTTCCCAGAAGAGGAAAGTCTTGAGCTTATTCTGTTGTGATTATCAGCCTCTATTCTACTTAAAACACTTGGAGCATATGCAAACCTGGGCAGCTCTCTTAGTGAGACCCATCCATACCTACAGGGAGACTGCTCTCTGCTATTTCAATGTGTCTCAGTGAGACTCCAGATGAGGCTTTGCCACTTTTGAGGAGATGACCACAGTCTTTCTCAGTCTTTGAGTTAATGGAGACATGCACTGTGTGGATCTGCTTTGGGATGTCACTGTGATCTTTGGGTTGATTTCTCAAGAAGGATGACAGCTTGGGACAACCCAGGATGTTTCTGGCAGCAATGTCAGATGGCAGAATGGCAGCATTCTGGCCCCTACCATTGGGGCAGGGTAGAGGTATGTTTTTTCCTTATGAAAGAAAGAAAAGCTGTGGGGCAATCTGAGCAGAGCAGCCATGCCATTACTGCTTTATCTGGGAGTGAGATTTAGAAACAGGATTTGGGTAATAAATACAGGCTTCATGCCAGCTATTAAAGCAAACACAGAGTAACACAGATAAGCCTTCTGCATTTATTTGTGGATCAGAATGTAATATAGAGGAACACAAAAATACTTTGTCAGAGGAAATCTGCTCCTCTGGAGAGTACTTTTAATTGCAGTTACCTCAAGACAGCTGGACCCCATTTATGAGCTGTGCTGCAGGGGAGAAAGAACTTGTGACCTCTTTTGGCCAAGATCAAGGGCTCAGACTCAAGTGACTGCTGCATAACAAGTTGCTGCTCCTCACCTTCTGGTCTTGTTCATGCATTTGCTTTTAGCCATGACAAACATGGAATAATTTAGAGGCACACATGAAATCTAATTGCCACATGTGTCCCAGAGGCTTGGAGTGAACACAAACTATTGCTGGGGCCTAGAGGAGGCTTGTTAAGCACAGAAATTATATTGTGACCCTAATGTCTGCTTTAAGATGAGATAGGGCAAGGTAGTGCAACAAAAGCAGGAGGGATGCTATTGAATCAACCCCAGCCACCAGCTCCCTGACAGAACAATCCCTCTGCTTTGGGGCACAGGAGAAGTTAATGTAGGATTTAAAAAGTTTTAGTGAGAACTCTGTGTCCAAGAGGCAGTATGAGGGAAGCAGAACAGGCAAAGAAGAGCTTAAAAAAGGGAAGCAAAATACCTTATGATTTTGATATGATGGAAAAAAGATCTTCCAGGTAGGAGCTAGATGGAGAATGAGGCAGCCATAGTATGGCATTCAAAAAAGTCATGGGGTGAATGAGGGCAAAGTGGTATGTCTGAAGGCAGCAGTCACCAGGTTGTGGTGTTGTCCATGACCACCTCAGTTTGGGTGGGGTTAATTTTTATAGTGGGTGAAGAAAGAGCATTTTAACTAGAAAGGGAGTAATGCACTGATAAATCATCTGGGAAGGTTATAAACAGTCATCAGCAGAGTTTTCAAGAACAAGCTACCTGAACATGTGCCAGGGACAGTCTAAGGTCCCTGTCTTGGTGGGATCACTTAAATGATTTTTGCAGTGTCTGATTCAGCTGGAATGAATATCATCTTTCCTCTGTTATCAGGAAATGAAATCATTAGTCATGGGAGGTCTGGGAAGACTACCTGAAATAAGGCAACACTTTTATTGTCCTGAGTCTGTTTCTGCTGCTGAGGATGTTGAGAATGAGAGCCAGAATGGTGGTGGTCCCTACAGACAGGATAGGTCTGGGTTAAAGGAGGAAGCTTTGAGCTGAGGTTAGGCATAATTTTGACTACTGATGCAGTAAAATGCATGTCTGCCTTGGTAAATCCTATTCCCCATCATTGCTCCTGGTTGACCAGAAGGTGGATGGGTAGTTCTTTGGGCTCCTTTCTTGAAGTTGCATCCCAGATGGCACGGTGGGAAGGGATTTCTGGGGGCTCTCATATGTACACTGTCTAAGTGGGCTGTGACTGTGTTAGCAAAAATAAACCCAGATTGTCCTTGAAAGGTATGTATTTCAGAGCTTCTGCCTCTCAGGTCCTATCTTTTCTTTCAATCTTGATTCCTAGGGCAAGTGGTGGGGCTGATCTCAGGGTTACAACCTCTGCAGGTAGGAAGGACTGAATTCAAACCCAGGTTTGCTTTTTGTTTGCAGTAGATGATGCACAACACACATTGCCACATAGCATTGTGCTAGATTTGGATAAGCAAAGAGTAAAAAGGTGCAACAAAGGTACCTATGTACAGACAGGTGTGCTTTGAAGAGAGAGCAGCCATGAGAAATACCCTTGTCAGTTTTCTCTATTTCATGTATATGCAGAAGTAAGCAGTGCTTGAATGACTGGTAGGATAGAAACAGCAAGCTATCAATCTTTATTTGATTTAATATGTCTTCCAAGCATTTGGTTTAACACTCAGGTGCACATGTAGATATTTCTGAAGTGGGCTGTTAACCTGAATCTTAATAAGGTCAACAGTCTTTGTGTAATCTAATAGAGCAGTACAAATGAAAAATGCTCATCTCAAACCATCTTTATTTTCCTGTCATGTTGTATGTACAATCCCTCAAGTCTGTTCAGTTAATAATAATAAAAGGCAGAAGAAAGAGAAACATCTTCTTGGAAGCTGGAAAAGGTCGTGTAAGACCATGAGTCTGTGAAATTCTGTCCTGGATTGAAACTAACCCCACCCATGGTCAAAAACTCTCAGGTGTAGTATGTTGTCTCCCCTCACTAAGAATGTAGTCCTGTTTCAGGCCCCAGCCCTTCCTAGGGTACCTCCGATAGACTGAACATCAGTAAATTAGATGGTTTTAAACAGCTGAGATGATTTTGAAAAAGTAAACATTTCTGGCCATTTGTTTCATTTGTTTTTGAAAGCAAGTCCCCTAGTCTCAGCAAAACACAATTATCTGCACAGTAACTCGTATTGGGCTGTGTTTTGAGTTTGTAGGGAAACAAGGTTGATAACACCAGGATGCTTTTGCACTGCTGAGCAGGGCTCTCCACTCCACCCCATCGGTGAGTGGGCTGGGGGACCACAAGGAGTTGGGAGGGGACACAGCTGGGACAGCTGACCCTGACTGACCCCAGGGATATCCCAGACCATACAGCCTCATGCTCAGCATGTAGAACTGGGGGCAGAAGGAGGAAATGGGAGACATTCAGAGTGATGGCGTTCACTCTTAGAAGTCTGTGTAACGTGTGATGGAGTCCTGCTTTTCTGGAGATGGCTGAACTCCTGCCTGCCCATGGGAAGTGGTGAATGAATTGCTTGTTCTGCTTTGCTTGTGTCTGTGGCTTTTGCTGTTAAACTGCCTGTATCTCAACCCTCAAGTTTTCTCATGTTCGTTCTTTCAGTTCTCTCCCCTCACTGGTGAGGGTGAGCAAGTGGCTGTGTGGGGCTGAGCTGCTGGCTGTGGTTAAACCACGACATATACAAAATACTTGAGGAATTCAGGTTTGGTGGAAACAGCTGGGAGGACATGTAGAAACATGGCTGGAATGGATCCTCACTAAATACCTCAGTCTAATCCAGAGAGGGTGGTGATTAGGGGAAGTCTCTTACCTGGTGCCATCACCATATGCTGTTTTGTCTGTTTCAGAGTCCCACCTAGAGATGTCCCCACAGACCTGTCAGAGCTAAGAATATCTGGGCTCCTCTATGCTTTCTTCCTGTCTTATTCCATGTCAGTCTTCCTCTAGCATGTATTTTAATAAACCATGTCTGAAGGGAGAGGGATGGCTAAAGATGGTTTTGAAGTGAAAGATGATCCCTCTGGGGCAGCATGGTCAGAGAACCAGAGGGGCTGATCCCAGAGTGCTGCTTCAGCTCTCTCCTGCCCCCTGGGAGGAAAGGACAGGAGCTGACAAGATTTTACTTTGAGTTCTCCTGATTTCTTATGGTGTGGATATGTTGGTGTGCTTAGGACTTAGAACCAAGGAGTTTGGGTAATTAATACCATATTTTTCTATTTCCTTTATCTGTCATCTTGTTACCACCAGTTACATGAAGATCACATGCAAATAGGATGAAACATCAGTTGTACTTCAGCAGGACTTATTTTTACAGGCAGATTTTAATGAAGCTAGTGCATTGCATTGACCCATTGCTGGTTATCACTTGTCTTTTCTGCATTTCAACATGTTGCTGCTTAGGGATAAAGCTGTTTAACTGACCTCCAGTGGCTCCTGAGTGTTTCTATACCATTCAGCAATGTGTATTACAAATATTTTTCACCACTGAAGAAGCGGCAGCTGTAGCAGATTGAGGAACTGGGCTGGTATGAAAAGAGACAAGGGTGGAGATGAAACATGCTTGGCACTTGTGGTTTCTCACAAGTCTTTTTTAGATGGAAAGCTGATTTCTCTCTCATTTTTAGTGCTGCTCTTCAAGTTGAAATGGAGAGCTGGAAAGACAGAAATAAGTGATTGCTTTGGAGAAATGCTCACCCATTTATGATTTGACCTTATGCCAGTGCTGCTAAGTCATTAACCAGTGAATTGACTAAAATGACTCCTATGAATCACTGAAATCACTGTTAAGATGGCAGCTTTTCTCCTTTGTGCCTTGTCTGTTGCCACTTTCCCTTGGACTATGGCTTTAAGCTGTAGTGCTATAGCTGTCTGCATGTCGTGACAGCCTTGCCTCTGTGACCCGAGACCCAGCTGTGTCCTGGTTACTGAACAGCAGCAAATAACAGGTAGGAAAAAGTGGCCCCCATTGCCAAAAAGCAGAGTAGACAGGGTGTGATGAACTCCTGTGACTGACACCACAGGGGGTTTGTGAAAGCAGGCTGGGGCTGTCTGGTTTGCAAAGGAGCTGAGAAAAATGGGCTGGGAGAATGGTGTGGAGACCCTGCATGGGGGTGCTGAATGCCAGCTTGGTGTCTTTTACTCTTCTTCCTCATCCAAGAACAGGGAAATGCAGTGAAAATGGAGGTTAATGAGTCTGACTGCAGTGAAGAAGCTGTTTCTTAGGTCTGTTCACTGTGGGCCTTTACTGAGGCCAGGAGCTCAGCATTTTCAAAAAACACAGACAGCCACATGGGGGATGAAATTCCCCATTCCAGGGCAGAAAAAGATGATGTGAAGTTTGTGTGTATCCTTTTTCATGGGAAATGCCAGTGAGGTCAGATGCTTCCCTTTGCAGGGGGTTAGTCAAGGCTGGGGCTTCCCAAACAGTCTCCCAGCCCAGCAGGCTGCTGGAGGGGTCAGACATCACCTCGGGTGGGCAGTGACCTGCAAGGGCTGGTGATGTGTGCTTCATGCTGGGAGTGGAGTTAATGCATTACAGCTGTGTTATCTGCTCAGGTGGAAGTCTAACAGAGAGTGTTAGAGCAGAGCCAATGAGCCAGACCTCAAAAATGTTTAAAATGCATCTGACCTTTTAAAACATCCAACATGACTCTTTTTGTCTCAGCTTTTTAGTGGCCACTGTGGCACTTGAAGCTAACGGCACTTGTGATCTGGCTCGGGAAAACAGTGTGACAGGTACTTGTCTGGAGAACCTATTTTGGCTGTTGAATCCACCTGTTTGATCCTCTGGGAGCCTTGTAAGCCCTAAAGAAAGGAAGGTGATTATTTGGAGACTTATTTAGTAAGCTAGATGGACAGACAAAAGTTTTTGCAGACCTCTGTCCCAGATCCCTCACCCCAGGCATGGTGCAGGGCCAACTCCCTACACAGAGCTGCTCAGGGCTGGTCATTCTTCTCTGCCTGCTCTGTGCTGGGGTCAGACAGAGATCCTGTGGGCAGTCCTATGATCCCTGGGCAGGCAGTGGCTGAGCTGCCTCCTCGCCCGCAGTGGGTGCTGGTGGCTTAGGAGGACTGCTTTGATAGATGACATCTAATTTTTCCAAACACGGGTTAAGAAGTTTCAAGCCATTCCGTTTGGAATGTAGTATTTTTCTCCCGCTCCAGTTTTTCTCTTTTTTCTATTTTTCCCTTTTTTTCACCTTTTCTGCCTGTTTAGTCTCTGAGCTGGAGGGCTGGAAGGCAGGGAGAGCTTTGGGTCGGTGTTCAGGCTGTAGTGCAGTCTCTGTGTCTGCCAGGCCATCTCCATCCCCTGCGGGCATCACCGGCAGATGGGCCATACCTCAATAGCAGCTTTGTGTTAATTGAGTTAAAAACCAGCACAATCTCTTAGAGCAAACAGGATTTCTTAGCTCTGGAACTACTTTCTTTTCTTGCTCTCTCCTCATATTTTGAATGTTTTGGTTGGAGAAAAAGTAGAAAAATCAAAACTCAAATTGAGTCAAATTTTTTAACTTTTTCTTTGAAGAATACTTCCTTTTTGAGGTAAAGAAAAAAGCAAATGTTTCCACTGACGGCTTGGAATAGTGTGATTTAGCTACTTCCAGAAAACTTTTAACATTCTTTTGAACTGTCATAATTTTTTATTTAGTTGAGCTAGGAAAGAGTAATTTTAGTTCTGTCCCTTGATGTATTTGCCGGTGTGGTTGCCATTATTTTCTCTCTTTGATAGAAGCAATTGTCATGTTACTTTCTGCCCTGGGAGGCCTCAGCTGCCACAAAGGGCTGCAGTCTGATGGGATGTCAAACCTCATAGCGCTTGTTAAGCTCCCATGACTGGCAGCATCTGTGCATTTGCAATGACATCTCCAAATCCATCCAGGATACAAAAGTACTCTAAAATTGTGTGTGTGCTGTATGTTTTATTTATAAAGCTTTTAGAGATAGCAGCTTGTTCTCTAATTTATTTTGGGTTGGTGAGGAGGAGGAAATCTCATTGGCAAGATAGGGAATTTGCATTCTGAATTTAAAAGTAATGTAGAAAAAAAAAGGAATTAAAAAAAAAATTCTAAGGTTCTGGGACATGTTTGTGTGAATAATAATGCTTCCAAAATGATAATGAGTTGAGTGTCATCCATTTGTAGAACTGTAGAAGCTGCTATGATAAATAAAATATGTCACATTTAAACAGCATGGGGCCTGTGAATGTCACTCATCAGATACAATTAAACATGAGAATAATTGCCTGCCTGCTAAGTGAAAAGTGGCAATGTTACAGTGCCATGTTCAGCTTTTGTTTGCTCTGGACACCCAGTTAAGGGCCTGGCCGTGTTTGATGAGGAGCTGTGAAGCCAGAGATGGGTAAATCTGCCAAACTCTCTGAAAAGCCAAAGCTGTGCTGTTATGATTTAGTGTTTAAGACCTCTCTTACGTATTTGTAGGGGCTTGACCATGACTGGCACTGCTGGATCCTTGTTCCCTGCTGGGTGTGGAGTCCCTGGAACACCAAGCACCAATCCACTGTTTCTTCACAGTGGTCATGTACATCTCACTAGGATGGTGTTGTTGGGTCTTCCCAGCCTGCCAGTGAAGTCTTTTGCTCTTGAAGGATGTCCTAGTTTAGAAGAGAAAGAAATATTCGAAGACATGGCCCCAGCCCTTGGGAACCTCTAGTAGCAGCATTGCTTTTGCACAGCTTTGGAGGTGGAACAGGACCTGTTAGAGGAGACCTAAGCTTGCCTAGAGGAGGGAGAGAGATGCAGACTGGCTGATCTCTGGGGTCACTGCCATGTCATTGTGTTTCTGTTCCACACCATGGTGTGACTGCTGCTGCCTGGAGACTAAACTGGTCTCAGAGATGAGGCAGGTGGGACAGTTTCTACAACTGATGGAAAGGCAGCAGAACATCCTTTTTTTATTCACCCCTGGCCTGTTTCTCTTTCCTTCTTTTTGTTTCCAGTTCCTGGCATATGTTAGTGCTAAAATTAGAACTCTGAATTGCTGTCTGCTCATTAACTAATAATAGGCAACTCCTTAGATGCAGATCATGGACAAGTGCCTATTGGCCATTCTGGGTTTCACTGTCTTCAAATACTTGACTGGAGACAATAAATGTTTGTAGATCTCCCCCCACAGACCCCCCAGATCCTTGGCTAGCTCAGGTATTAGGCAGACCTTGGGGGGAAATTTACATAGGTAACGGTAAAGGATATCAGAACAGGCTCTTACCACAGAGGTGCTTTGCAGAGATGGTTTATTTGTGTCCTCCTTGGGGGTGACAGGCGCCAAGGGCAAGAGAGCGACCAGGAAATGCAGGGAAGGTTTTATCCCCTCTCTGGGATAGATAAGTTTGGCCCTTAGCCAACCAAGGTTTAGGGGGGAAGGACCAAACCACGTGGCTATCTGTTACAGGGGTTCTGGGGAAAACCATTCCCCCCAGAGAAATACAACAAATATTTCCATGAAATTAATTGAAAATTGCTTTTGGGATCCAGGTGTTGTAATCAGATGTGAGGGGAAATACCTGCTTTTTGTTTGTTCTCTTTTCCTTTGACCAGGTCTTTGTTGCTTCTAGGTCTTTCTATGCAGATTTAAAGCGCTTTCTGTTCTGTATGGGTCTCTAACACAGCTCTATACTATGTGAAGATTTCCATCTGCATGAAGGTTTGATGAAAAGCACAATTATAATGCCAAAATTCTGCTTGCATTTTGGGTCTTTAAAATAAACATTAGTCTCCTTTCAGGTAATGAATGTTCCCATTTGCTTTCAGCTATGTAGTAACCTAATGGAAAGGAGGGTGATGGTGTCAGTGTCAGCAACCTCAGTGCTGTGGTACTTTATCCCAAGAAGGCTTTGCACCACTGAAGCATGAACTTTACAGAAAGCACTGCTTGGACAGTTTACTTCAACGTCTTGCCTGGTTGTTATGAGGAAGGAAATAAAACTGATGGTGAACATTGAGCCAGTCTAGATCCTTTGGTCCTTTTGCTTTTCAGATTTTGCTACTGTAGCTGAAAAAATGCTACTGCTTCCCAAAAGCTAGCAGCAGCATCTTCCTTTACTGAACTGTTAGAAGCATCCTGATCCCAGGGCAGGATTCCTTGCTCCATCCCTACACAGACTCCCTGTACACCTATGACTGGAATGCTGTTTGGCCTGCTGGAAGTGCCACTAATATTGCTCACAGTGCTTGTCAGCTCAAGATCTGGCTTTAAGTGTACAAATCCAAATATCTCAAATGCAGACAGAGCCATTAGCCTTAAAGGTCAGCACTGAAGCCTTCTGTATACACAGTGCAGGAGCTATCTGTGTTAGGAAGTTCTCATAAAATTAGAGGATGATAAAGTGAGCATTAGCTGGGAAGTAAATGGATTTGCTGGATTGTGCCCAGTAAAACAGTGAAGCTGAGGCTTGTGTCTGAGCAGTGCCAAGCTATCCTAGGGCATGGCATTGTGTTCTGTCAGGCTGCTCTTCATCTGCCACCCATGAGAGTCATTCCTCTTTGTGTGCAGCATGGCTGGGGACCTGTCTGAGTCCCCATGGGCTCTGAGCTTCTCCAGGTCCCCATGGCTAGTGTGCAGCAGCACCTTGGGGCACATGTCCACCTCCATCAGCTGGCTCATCTTGTGGCCATTGATGTCACTTTAGAGGAGGCTTCTTTTGGTCTTGATCATGATCCTTGGGGATTGCTGCACCTGGATGCAGCACTGTGGTTTGGCCCAGGACTCAGAAGTGTCAGGATCCTCCTGGATGTATTTTATGAGAAGATGAGGAGGAGCTGCTTGGGCTGATTCTGCCTGCCCAGCTGTCCATTGCAGTACCTGTGGCTGTCTGTCACCTTTCTGTGCTTGGCTGGACTGTTCTACACAAGATTTTAGGCTGACTTCCTATGGAAATGAAGCTGGGAGTGGCAGTCTCTGCTAGAGCATCTGTAATTTTTCTTGGAAAGAAGAAGCCCTGCACATGCACAAAATAGCTAATTTCAGTTAAATTTTACAGAGGGGTGGTGGGCAATGGTCTCAAAGCTGTAATGCCCCAGCAGGGGCAGGTGTGGAAGAGCTGCTCTGATGAGCTCCCATAAGGACAAGACTGCACTGAGAGCTCAGCCCTGTCAGATACTCCTGCCATAAGGGTGTGATTATGAAATTCCCAAGATTATGTGATTATGAAATTCCCTTGCAAGAAGCTTTGAATTTAGAATCATAGTTTTATTTAAATTGGGAAAGATCTCTAGGCTACTGAATCCAACCATTAACCCAGCACTGCCAAGTCCACCACTAAAACATGTCCTCAGGTGCCACATCTACATATATTTTAAATACCTCCAGGGATGATGACTCAATCACTTCCTTGCACATCTTACATGTTGATAAGCCATGAGGGAGTCCTGCCATACCATAGCAACAAAACTCCACTGGTTTGGGGCTTTGTTTTAGGGTATTTTACTTCCCTATATGACATAAGTCAGAATGCCAGTGACAGTGTGTGCTGAATGCTGGCTGAGCTTGGACTGCCTGTGCTGAGGGCAGCCTGCAGGGAGAGCTGGCCCTGCTGTGGAGCTGGCGCTGGGCCTCTGGGCACAAGCATCAGCAGGTGACATCAAGAGTGTGCACCTGAGGGAGGGGGAAAATCTTGGAGGGGAACCTAAGATCAGATTCTCCTGATTTTTGGTAAGGTCAGGTTGGATTGCTATCTACAATTTTTTAATTTTTTTTTTTCCCCGAGAAGAATCCTGTCACTTTTTCCTCTCTTATTGCTGCCATTTTTTGTAGGGCTATGCTATCAACTTTAAAGAGCCTGGAGAAATGGATATTTGTTTTTCTTCTTGGAGATCCTTTGCCTTTTGGAAAGCCCAGACCATTTCCATGATCCTGACTCCATCACAGGCCTGTGAAAACTCCTCTCTGCACAACCAGAGGGGAGAGGGCACTGGGCATTGCATCTGCCTGTCAGAGCCTGCTGGGAATGCAATTGTGCTCCCAAACTGGTCAGAGGATCTGGCACGAGCTGCATCAACTTCAAGTTTTTGAGCTGTCTTTAAGAGAGACCACTCCTATATGAATTTAGGGTGATGTGGGCAGGTGGTACTCAACTCCAAGTCTGATAAATGTTGGAACCTTGGGCACTGAGAGTTTTACAGATATAAAGTTCAAAAAAAAAAAAAAAAAAAAAAAAAAAAAAAAAAAAAAAAAAAAAAAAATCTAAGGAACTTTAAACTTTAGAGGTGAATTTGTACCAAACTGATGGGGTGATTTTGCTCCTGGAACTCCTGTGCTCCTGTAGGAGCCCTGAAGCCAAATTTGATGAATTGGCAGAACAGGGTCTTCATAATTATTACAGAAGAGGATTTGGGTGTCTAAATTACGCTGCTGCTTTTAAAACCTTTTTCTTGTTACTGTGTGGTTTTGATAAATTAAGTCACCAGAAAACTGAACTTTTTTTGCAAATGTATCTGAAGTATAAGAAATGCTCTTTTCTTCTGAAAAAAAAAAAGAAAAAAAAAGACTGGAGATGAGTGGAAGGAAAAGTCATAAAATACTGACAAGCTCTGTTTTTAATACTGATAGAACTCCTCCATGCACAATTCCTTAAATCATGTTTTCACCCAATTTTGAAAGTCTTGATGTTTGAAAGTGACATTGGGAATAGTCATGCTTTATCTGACAGAGGAGCTCAAAGGAATATGTTTCTCCTCTTGACGTTGCCAATGATCCTTGCGATCAAATGCTGTAACCATTGGTTTGAGGAATCCAAGGGCTGGATGATGGGGAGAGCAGGAGCTTGGGGTTTGGGATGGAGAGTAGAGCAGGCAATGTGTGTTCCCTGGGAACTGGTACTGCATGGGAGCCTCTGGGGGGACATGGTCCCTCACCACAAACCAAGTGAACTTTGCTTTGCTACAAGGAAAGCAAAAAACTGAGAAATGTAACCCTTATCATAGCTTTCAATTGTCATAAATATTTCTTTCTGACTTGGGTAAAGGAAGGTTTGGAGCAGTTTTTATTAACGAGGCTCTGCTGATCCTTGAGAAGTTTTCTAGGTGGGCATCCTACAGCAGGCATGCCAGGGAACGGGGCACATATTTTTCTTAATTTCATGGAGATCAAGGAAAGTAACATTTGAAAAAACTGTGTGAAGATGAAGGTTTTTCAGAGTTAAAGGTCAGGATTAGCTGTGGGTCTTCATGTCACACCATCTCTCTGAATGTTTTCATGTCAGCAGAAAAAACAAGAGTGAGGCTTTCTGACCTTGAAAGAAATGCCTGAGGGAAAGACTCCTTCATGAAATTTTTAATACTCTTCCTAGTGACTTCTTTTTTTTTCGTACTGCTGTAGCACGATACAGGTTTGAACTAATGAATGTCACGCTCATATGGGGCAGTTCCAAAAATGAAAGACCTTGAGTGACTGAATGCTATTATTGCACTATTTGAAGATGTTATCAACATCACCTACATTTCTGACTTTCAAGTGTCTCAGTATCTTACAGTTAGCCTGTCTGATGCATGAGAGGCACAATCTAGGTCTAGTTTTAAACCCGTGGCACAAAACTTTATTCAAAAAAGAAAAGTACAGAAAAGAGAGCATTAAATGCCGATTATTTTTTCATTTGTCATTTGCTCTTTCATTTAAAGAAGTGTTGCTAAAGGCTGTTCTCAATAACTATATTCCTCCCAAATATAATTGGAAGTAGGGATCCTTTTCAGATCTCCTTGAAAATCATTCTTTGGAGGTCTTTGGAAGATATCAGATTGTCATTGTGGTACAACTGTGGGTGCATTTTGTGCCTTTAGCAAAGCACCTTAGTCATACCACTTCCCTCTCCTGGAGAGGGAAGACATCCTTCCTATCAAACATTCCCCATAGTGGATGTGTTAATTTCTTGAAGGAGACAGCAGACACTAGGTAAGGCCCTCCTCCAATGAGATATTCATCTCAGGGACAAAAAATTCATATGACGAGCTGCTCAAATGGGGCTCTACTGCCATCAACACAGGTGTTAGGGTTGGAATTGAGTCCAAGTTAATGCTAATGTATTTCCTGATCTCAGTGAAGACAATGTTATCCCTCTCTGTTTTGGGCAGGAGTGTGAGGATGTAGGGGTCACCTTTCAAACATAGCAGGCAGTATGAAAAAGGCACTGTACTGGGCCTGGGCCAGTTAAGTCCTGACTCTACCACTGGCTTTCTTGAGCATTGAAATTAGGTTACAGCACTTATTTCAGTCTCAGTTTCTCCAGAAAAATTTCTCTCAGTGTAGAGATTCAGCCACAGTTGCTAATTCCCAGACTATACAACTTCCTTGATTCATGCTAATTTTTTGCCTTTGTTTCTGCTTTTATTTCAAGACCATTGGATTAGCTGTGTCTCTTTAAAAGTCTCCCTGGCTATTTTTTATCGTGAAGTCGTGCAGAATATCTGTGTACTAACATTAATTTTCCTCCTCCATATCCCTTTCCCTGCTGCTTCTCGGGTTAGCAAAACTTTTCATGAATATCAGTCAGGATTTCAAAAGCAGGAAGAAAATGTGTCCTGCCTGAAAGCTGCTGAAGTGAATGGGGGGTTTATAGAACTGGATAGAGCATGGTGTACTCAGGACAAAACTGATCTAGTTCAGTGTTGCAGAGGCATGTGCCAGCTGGGGGGAGGTACCTGCTTTGGTGAGCTGCAGTGTGTTCCCTGGGCACTTGTGTCAGGGAGGGGTAAACATGCAGAGTGCAGTGAGGTGTTGTGTCTGGCACAGACTCTTCTGCAGCACTGCTTCAGAGCTTCTCAGTTTGAGTTCACTTCAGTTGTTTGGCCTGCAGTTCTACAGTGATGTGCACAAACTACACACCCACATCTTTGCACTACAGAAGAGTAAGATCTGAGGAGTTCTGGCTATTTGACACAGATCTATATGACAATGGACAGTAATATCAGCAACATCACAGACTTCCTAGTCATGAATCCCCTCTTGCCTTAGGAGAAGAGGTGCTTAACCTACTTTAGCAAGTCACAGCTGACAGTGTACCAACTTTATTTAGGGGGTCTGTGCTGTCTGGGATTCTTCCATGCCAGAACTGATTCGTCTGTGGTCTTGTATGGTATAACTTGCAAGCAATGAGAGGATGTTGTAGGACACACATTGACTTTTGATTGACAGAGGAGACAGAGTTTGGCAGAAAGCTGCACCCAGAGCCTCATGGACAATCCCTTCTTGGAGATGCTGGTGGAGCCTTGCCCGGGGCCCACAGCCTGTGGCTGCACAGAAGGTCCCTCCAGCATGTGATCTGCAGCTGCTGCAGCAGAACACAGGCAAGCTGCTCTCTAGTTCTGCTGCTAGGAGATGTTACTTCTCCCCCTTTTAGTGCCATTACCATCCAAGAAGGCTATTTCAATAATATTGAATATATTATTCAATAATATTCCTATGTCACAGGACTCAGCTTATAGAGCAGGGCTGTTGTGTTGGGGCCCTGAGCCAGTGCCTCCCAGTCTCATTTCTGCTGACCAGCAGGATCTCTTCTATTACAGAGACGTGAAGGGGCCTTGGGTTTTTCTTGGTAACACCTCATGTAGCAGCCAATGCAGGGTGTATTGTCCAACCACAACTACAGCCCCTTTTTCTTTGTGTGGCTGCCCAGCAAAATGTCCCAGGGTGGTCTGGCAGAGTTGAGAAGTTTTGAACCAGCCATGTCCTGAAGCTGTTTGCAGCTGGAGCTGGAAAATTGAATTAAAACAATGAATCAAGCCAACTATGTGAAACATCTTTTTAGCGGTTGGCAAGGTGGTTTTGTGATGTGAGTCTTGGACTCTCAGTTCCCTTTTATTTTCATAAAAAAATAGAATCAGAGAATCACAGAATCATTTTGGCTGAAAAGAAATCTAAGATCTTTAAACCCAGAGATTAGCCCAGCACTGTCAATTCTGCCATTAAACCACATCCCTAAATGCTGCATCTTTAAATACCGCCAGGTATGGTGACTCCACCACATATCTGGGCAGCCTGTTCCAATGCTTGACAGCCTTCCCAGTTAAGAATTTTTTCCTAATGTCCAATCTAAGCCTCCTCTGGTGCAGATTGAGGCCATCTTCTCTGGTACTGTGGCTTGCTACTTGTGAGAAGAGGCTGACCCCAACCTTGCTGCAGCCTCCTTCCACATAGTTGAAGATAAAGTCTGCTCTGAGCCTCCTTTTCTTTAGCCTAAACATTCCCAGCTCCCTCAACTGCTCCTGGTATGACTTATGCTCCAGCCTTCCTCCAGCCTATCACCTCTCTCTTCCTCCAGTTCCACATCAGTAGTGGTTCAGCCTGGAACAGGCTGTAATTATTTAAGCACAGCTGGTACAAAAAATGAAGGTTGTCACTACTTGGGAATCATTGGGAAGCGGTGCCTGTTCCCCCTAGAGCAACCACCAAGGATGTGGTCCAGTCCCTTGCTCTGACAAAATCTTGCAGACATCTTCTTGGTGCTCACTGATTGCACAAGGGCTGGTGTTTTCACTTTGGTCAACAGTTCGGAGGGGTCAGCACACAGCCAGAGAGTTTCTCTCATTTTGTTGTCTTTCAAAAAAGTCCTCTAAATATAAGATGGAAATTACCAGGGGGGGAAAAAAGGGACACAGTCTATTTCAGTCATATCTTCCTTTTTCTAGTTTTCCTCTGAAATAGCTCTAGCAAGAAATTTGATCTTAGTCTGCACAAGCTGTGGTTTTGTGTAGAAAGTATAATTCAACAAAGAGGAATAAATATCCAATAGACTTGTTTTAAAATAGACACACAGACTGGTTGTACCTGGGTTATTTTAGACTGTATTTTTCAACACATTTTGCAATGGCAGAAGAAAATATGATTTATAATTCAATGAAGATTGTTTTCATCTGAAGAATTCTCATTTATTTTAAGTTTACCAGGAAGAAATGCAGCTTTAGTTTCCTTCATTAAATTGAAAGTAGGGTTGGAAATAAATATTATTGTCAAAGGGGAAAAAAATTCAGTGGTTAAAGAACTTCTTTATCAGAAATAATTTTTTCCTGCATACAAAATAGCATCTACTTTTTTCATAAAGAACAAAAAATATTAGATACTCTCACATTTAAAATTCCTTTATTTGCAAATGTCTTTTCTTCACCAAGAAATAAATGCTAATGGATATGCTAAGAATTTGGTTACTCTACTCTCTAATGCCTCACCATTCCGGTCAAGATGCTCAAGAACTTGCACTGATAGTAATAAAATAGGCCTGGCAGTCCCAAAAATTACAGTGCATTATAAAATTTCACAGTACAGTTTTATAAGTTAAAATTCCTCCTTCCTTAGTGGAAGGTCAGTCTTTTATTTGTTCTGTGGAGAAGGCGAATGTCAGAGTTGTTTCAAGGGTATAAAAACTATTGGACAGATAGGGAGGTTTTTTTCTCTGGGTACAAGAGATCATACTCCAGTTAGACACATTTTGTGCAAGCAGGAGGTGAATTCCACAAGTGGTTGCATAATCTGGATGCTTGATAAGTGGCTATTTTTCAGAGAAGAAAAATTAATGATGTGAAAAAATTATTTGAATACTTGAAGAAGAGTGGTATTTTGCTCATTGATAAAAATGACTTTGGTTACAAAGTAGTTCTGGATAAGAGGTGGTGTGAAAAGTTCTGTAAACAAATCAATATTTAATAAGGGTGAAAGGGAAGCTGATGGATATAATTAGCTGGACATTATGAAATGCACCAGTTGTTGAGGGAAGATAAAACCAGAAATTAAAAAAAATCTGTAAATGAGGTTAAGAAGCTGGCTGCCCTACAAAATAACATTTATGTCTTAAAACCTGATTAAATGACACCTCAAAAAAAAATTATTGTCATTTTGCAGCAGTGATCAGCTAGGATATGATTTTTTTCTTGGCCCAGAGTTAGTGAAGTTTTAGATCCAACATCTAACATGGTGTCTGAGACACTGCTGAGATGAAAGTGCCTGTTTTGCTTCATTGCCATTAAAATGAGCTCTCAGTAACAGAGTAGACAAATACTGGACAAAGCTGAGATTAATCCCTCTCCTACAGCATTGCCAGGAGCAAGAATTCTTCGGCCATTATGAGTTTGGGCTAAAAGCCACCAGATTTTAGAGGAAAATACTAATGATGCTCACCTTGGTTTCATTGGTTTGGCTCGCTTTCCTCATGTTCTCCAGGTTTCTTTCTAGGCAGAAAGGATAGAAACTTCCTTTATAATAGGAAGAAATCAAAGCTAAGGTTTTCCCTTGAACAGTTGGAGCTGCAACTTAAGACTTTATGAAAAAACCTCTGCTGCGACTGACCCCTGATTAAATTCCAGAATAACCAAAATACCTCCCTGTTCACCCACAGAGAGCGTTGTCTAAGGATGCCCAAGGTCAGGGTGAAGTCTGTCTCTATCAGCTGTTGTCTACCTGGGAGAGCACAGGGCTTTACACATTAAAGATGGAGGGGGTGCAGGAGTAGTAGGAGGTTCCCCATGGAAAAGGTGACACCTTGGGCTGTGTCCTGCTGGGACAGTGTGGGCAGTGCTGGCTGAGCCCTGCACCAGAGCTCCAAGGTGTACCAAGGAAGTCTGTGCTGTCACAAAGAAAATTCAGTGTCCTAAACACAAGTGCTTTTCATCACCTCAGTGGTCCTAGGAGGTCCCAGGGTGTCTCTAGCAGAACACAGGTCTGTGCAGACATTGTGACATGTCCACCCACCCTCTGCAGACACCCTGGAAACACTCAAATGGCACTTGTTGACTGGCTAGAGAACTAAAATGATCTCTAAAACACTATGGACTATGAAGGGAGTTTAAACACTCAGTGTAAATGTAAATGTCTGAATTTTAATCTTCTTAATCTAAAATTGAATCATGGCCAAGCTCTGATCAGCATCATTCAGCAATGGGCACAGCATGACTACTGTGGTTAAGTGAAATGTGCTGTGTTTGTCAGGAGAGCTAAGTGACTTTCCAGACAAACCTTTCTCCACTCCAAGCAGGTAATCCTTTCAGCAGGTCGATTTCCTGTCCTGACTGCTGGATACTTTTCAGCTGTAAGATGGGAAAGGGAAAAACCTTTCTAGAATGCCCTGAACAGGAAGGGAGACATGAACTCTGGCCACCTGGCTTACCCCAGCAGATGCTCAGGGACTTGCTGGTACCGTCGCTCTGTTTTGTGCCCTCACCTCTCTCTTACCTTGGTCAACACTTGACAACTGGACACGAGGGGTGGGTGGACACCATGGGGCATGCAGAACACGTGGGGGTGGAGAAGGAGTTGCTTTGTATGAGCCATCATCTGAAATCCTGTATTTCTTCAGTTGCCTTGTGATTAGCAGCTGCAGTTCAGATCCTTTGTCAGACTTTAGAAATGCTCTTAGCCTCCTGGAAAATGACTTTGTGGGGCCAGTGCTGCCATGTTCACTCTTCCCCTGAGGCATCCATGAGAGGATCCTTCACCCCAGGTGCCTTTTTGGGCTCTTCCTGTGTGCCAGATGCTGTCCCACCCTTTCTCACAGTTTATCTTTTTTTCTGGTCCCTTGCTGTACACTGGCCTTTGGCTCACTCAGATACTGCAAAGTGCCTTATGTCTCAATGCTTCACTTGACTGTGGACGAGCATATGTGCATGTGTATGTGTGCATGCAGGAGGGAGAAATGGTATTTAGAATTCACCAACTTTGAAATTCATATTTCTGCATGTAAAACAAACCCCAAAATCGTTTATTTCTAGGCTCCTGCCTTCATTCCCAGATTTTGATTTAATCTTAAAATATTTAATCATTTCCTTGGCAAATGACACTGAAATTGGACAGATGGTTTAAACTTAGCTCTCTTCCCTGGAGAAAAGCTGCTCAATTAAAAAAACTGTAGCTCTCACACATTCAATTCATCTTTATCAGGCTGTCCCAATTAATCCTTTAAATGCAGTGTTACATAATGTGGGATCCTCTCTCCCTCATTTACTTTTCCATCTTGTCATTATTTCCTCAGTGTTTGCTTACCTGCACGGTAAGCTGTTGGGAGTCAGGAGAGAGCTGCTGCAGGAGGAGAGGTGTGGGGTATTTCTGAGTCACCTCTGTTGGAGCAAAGGCAGGGATATGCATAGCCATCACACCCAGTTGCTCATGCTTTTACTCTCTGGTGTTATTTTTCTCCTTGGGCAAATGATCTTTGCAAATCTTTCAAACAGCAGAATTAAAATTCTATTATGCTGTTTTCTGAATAGCCACTTTCTGAATAATCCCTTTTTGCTGCAAGTGCAGGGAGTGCTTGGCTTACAAGGTATTCACAGCTTGCAAAAATGTGTTTCTGTGTGTGCTGGGGGAGTGCAGTTGGTTTGGCTGCTGGGCTCAAAGACTGTCAAAAATGGTCATAATAAATCCCACTGGAGCCTGGGAGATCTAACACTGTTAGTCTCGCCTCTGTGTGGTACTGCCGGCATCGTTTCACTCCACCACAGTATTAAGAATAAGAATTTGGATTTAAGAGGTCTGGATCTAATTCATGTATTCAGAGAGGGCAGAGTTCTGCCTTGAGGAGCCTTGGTTCTTGTTCCGTTGCTGTGATCCTGTGGAGGGGTGAAAAACAGGTCTGGGAGCAGGCACACACACGTCAGGTCCTCCAGCTGGCTGCTGCTTTATCTTGACTGTGTGCTGGGCTCAGCAGAGTCCTGGGTGAGTTGGGTTCAGGGCAGCTGGAGGTGGCTTGGGCTGCTGTGCACCCTCCATGTCCTTCATGTGCTCCATGGGCATCCAGCAGTGCTGGGATGGGTCTGTAGAGCCTGCAGCAGGCTCACACTGCACCAACGTGGAGCATCACTTGGGGATCCTGCTGGAGAAAGCCTTGGGCCCAGGGAAGTGCAAAATTCTTACACAGGCTGGGTTTATTCAGGCTACCTTCAGATTGTAATGGAGGAGACTGCCCCAAAGTGTCACCTCTGGCCACTGTGTTTCTGCTCTCAATGTTACTGCACCACATAGATTTCTGTTACTACTCCAGTGCTGATATGCAGGGTAATAAAACCTGCAATTTGAAGGGCTTTGAAACTAGTCCTGTTTTGAGTGGGAGATTGGTCTGAGGACCTCTAGCAGTCCCTTCTACAGTCAGAGAATATTAAGTGCAATTATTAACAAAGAGAATCATCAGGAAATGCCAAGCAAAATTCACTGTGTTTTTCCTCTAAATAAATGAATAGAATAAGGTAATCTGCTTTACATATTTATTTAAATACCTTCCCAGAGTATTCATGTTTCTCCTGAATAATTCCTTTGGCTGCTAACAGTACTGGACAAATGGCTGTGTGAGGAGGGGAAAACCCCACACCTTCAAATATCTGGAATTTCCTTTGTATTCTACAGTCATTAAACAAGGTTTTGTTAGTTACCTGGAGCAAATTTTTGTTACTATTTTTTTTCTGCAGGACAATTTAATTTATGTAAATTCAGAGTATATTTGAATTCTGAACCATGAAAGCAGAATATTCTGTTTGAAGAGCTTTGTGGGGAGCCACTGAGAAGTAGCAATGTATTTAGAGGTCTTTTACTCAATCTCTCTATCAAAAAAGGGAGAAACATATCTAATACTGAGGCAAGTCAGAAATAGAAAATATTTATTGACAGGGCAGAATTTTTTCACTGCTGTTTGTTTTTCCAGTCGTACATCCAAGGCTGTAATTAAATTTGGAAGGTAATGGGAGACTGCTTACCTGGGGAATTATTCCACTGCTTCATTTTCCAGGAATTCTTCTGGGTATTCAGGGAAATGTCAGGACCTCTTAATTCCTTCTTATTATTTTCAGATTTATTTCTATGTGTCAAATACTGAATCGTTAGTATCTCTTAATGGCATATACTTGAAGTAAAAGCAAACCAAAGCCGAGGCAAGTCTTCATGGTCTAAGATAGCTGTAATCTTTGCCAGGATTTCTGATACTTGGGAAAGTCTATGCACTGATCCTCTTTAAATCCAAGTAGTTACAACTATGCATACAGTACTTCTTTGTAGTAAAAAGTCTGATGCTATTATGATTCGGTAATATGTCAGCAGGAAAAGCATCTTTGCCATTTTAAAAGGGGAATTCTAAAAATATGAATTGAAGCATTGATCTTATTATCATTCCTGTGGATTCTTCTCTTTTGACAAAAACATTTTGACCTAAATTTTCCCTGCTGCAGTTCCTATTACAAGGCTGAATTGAAACACTCACTTTTTGCATCTCTGTCTCCCCTGTTGTAGAAAAATTATTTTCTGGCCAAGGAACAGTGTTGGGAATTTAATTTTGTTTAGATTCACCAAGGGCCCCGAGGTCTCTAGTGAAAAAGGTTTTGAAGGTATTAAATCTTCTTGTTGCAGCTGGAACAACCAACTAACTTACAAACATTTTTTATATAAATTAATGTAAAGACAAACTCATATAAGACCCTGACCGCTTAATTCTAAGCAGCCTGCTCTGGATGCTTCTAATTTGTGGAAATTAATTATGAAACACAACCATATGTCCCTGTAATTACAAGAAAATAGATGGAAGATGAGGAGACTGACTGCATCCCCTGCATGGATAAATCTCCTCATCAAACACATCAGCCGTAATCCCTCCCTAGGGAATTCAATCCAGCCACATACCCATGGACTCCATTTGTGGCATCCTACCATACTGCTGGGCACTGCTGTACCATGGAACTAAGTCTTCTGGAAGCATTTACAATAATAGGCTGGTGAGGCTTAGCTCAGAAGTGGAGGATTGAGGGCTGGTGTCTGAGGCACTTGACCCTCACTCTCTGCCTTTTCATAGGCGCCATTATCTCTCATGCCCAAGTCACCTCTGAAGCCGGGGGAGCAGTAGCAGAGAGTCAGATACGTAGTGTTGAAGCTTCCCTTTGGTCCCGAGGTGCTCAGGCTGAGCAGAAGCTGTTCAGTTCCCCCTTGGCATGGAGATGGCCCTGTGGAAAGCAGTGGCTGGCAGCTGCTCAAGGGATTGTGCCAAGGGATCCTGGAAATTATTACTCAATACCTTAAGGTTTTCTGCAGTCAATATCAATGACAAAATGTACACATCTGACTCAGCCATTGTGTTCCAGGATTAATTTATTGACTTGTATGGAGTTACTACTCCTGGTCCCCACTGATGGGGGTGGACCAGAGCTCCCAAAGGATCTTGGTGAAAGTTACAGAGAGGGGAACTATACCTGTCAGAGTAAAAAGGTTTAAAAGGTTTAAAAGGCAGTTCTTTTCTTTTGACTGACTGTGCTGGAAGAACAGCAAGGATATGCTTTTCAAAGTCCAAGTGAAAAAGGAAGCCTAATGACTAATCTTGACCGAAACAACAGTGTGTGAAACTCTTTCAGGCTTTCATTTGATCTCTGGAAGAAGATCCCTGGTTATTGAATTTATGTCATCATCCTGTTCTCTCTAGGACACTGCTGCCAGTTTTCATCAAGCGGTGCTTTCAGTTAAGTGACTGTCAGGAAAAAAGGATAGGAAGAAACCTGAAGCTGTGTTGCTCATGACAGGCTCGGTATCACAATATCCTCTTCAGGACTGTCATCACCCTACACGGAGCCTTTGTTATTAGAGATGATTCCCTGTGACATCATGTCATTTAAAAATTATTGCACGCAGTCTGGCATTGCTTTGCACATCTTCTGTGTGGTCATACATCCATCAAGAGGCAGCTTGAAAAATGAATGCCCAGCTGAGCACAAAATCATATACAAGTCTTATGCCCAATAATTTTTCTATGAAAAGTTGTGAATGAAGCTCAGCTCCCTTCTTACCGTTTTTTTCTCTGGATACTACATTGATTTTGTATTTTAAATGTGCAGTATCCACTATAATGTGTGCTTTACTTATTAGACTAACAGTTAAATATTTATACTCTTTTTTTACAGACTTTGACCATAGTTAAATGACTGTTGTCAACCATCTTTCATCTCCAACAATTAGGCTGAACAAATGATGCAAAACCAAGTATGCCTAAGGAGCACAGACTTGAGGTCCAGAATTAAAAGTCTTCCAAGAGGAATAGAAAATCTGGTGGGACCAAAGAAAGCCAGGAGCCCTACTGTGCTTGACTTACAAAGGTTCAGCCAAGGAAATTTTTGGTAGAACATGAAAAAGCAGAAACTGATTGCTTTCTTTTTCCTCAGGACTGCCTGCTGACTTCATGACAACCCATTCTTCCCTTTTTTTATACTCTCAATTCCCCAGGTGCTCCTTGTGGTAACCTTTCATTTTTTATATCCAGAGAGCAGGATGTTCCCTGTGGTGTGTCAATAACAATTTGGTTTTCTCTGACATCATATTGAAAAATTCAGCTGACAAGTCCAATACTGGTAATTCAGATGACAAGCTCAATACCTGTGACTTAAATATGTGACAAATGTCATTTCAAGTCACCTGTCAAGATATTGAAGATCTTGGTCAATTTGAAACTGAGAAAAAAAGCCATTAATATGTATTAATGCAGAACTAGCATTGACAAAGTAGTGTGCCTTGAAATGGATTAGAGAGAGGAATATGACCGATGTGCTTGGGAATAGTTTGTGATGTCTAGAGCAAAGTGAATATTGAATACATAGCCCTTTTTTTGTAAAGTTGGATTTTTGGTTTTGCTGTACATTCTATCCTTCATTTCTAGTAGCATCACATGTGATTCACAGCCCAGAGAAAACCATGCTCAGTTTTGCCAGCAGTCAGATTTGATGTTTTTACTTGAACCTATCTTTGAAATTCTCCAGTTATAGAAAGGATGGAGTTAGAGGTTGGTGTTACACATACCCATCAGCTGAACTGAAATGGTAAGTACTGTGAGACGTTCCAGCATCATGAAGTTTGTCTCTGTCCTTAATTGGGGTGAAAGGCTTGAATTTTGAAGTGTTTTGCAGAAGAGAAAAGCTAAAAAATATTTCTGGTGAAAACATCAGACAAATTTCTTGAATTGCAGCATTTCAGTGGGGTGTCAAACTGTGCCATGGATGTCAAGTAGCTTTGCCTAATAAGGTGGAAAAAATATTCTACCCTGCCCTGTTGTAGAGTGTTCTACTGTCAGTGCAATGGGAAGAGAAAAGGACTGTTGGACATGAAGGAAGACAACAAATTTTGATTTTAAATTATTCAGAAACTTTTTTCCATGGAACATATCAAGATAGAACTCTTTCAGAGAAACATCAGAATACCTCTTTATACAATGCCATTTTCCTTGTAGTTTGACAATGACAGATAAAATATCCTCATCCCTGAACACTCATCCCTGCCAGCAATTCTCTCATCCCATCATCCCTCCTCCTGCAGCCAAGGCCACAGCTACTCCTGAGGTTGGTTGCTGGAGCTGTGGTGGGTCTCTGCTGGGATGGTCCCATCAGGACATGGTACAGCTGTGCCAGGCAGGCAGATCCTCCTTTAAATAAAAGGGGAATTTTTATACCCAAGGTGTTCACAGCCTAAATTGAGCTGAGGACTCTGTGTTAACCCATCACATGAACCTGGATGATACATCTTTGAAAATGGAGGGTTGTGTGGCATGGGGTTGTTGTTTTTTTGCCATTTCCTGCTTTGGGTGTGGGCTGTTTTGGGAGGGATGTCTCTCTCCTTCACGTGGAGGTGGTAGCTCTGTATGTGTTCTCTTTGGAGTGTGGCTGGGCAGCCTGGAGGTGTTACATGTCTTCTGCTGCTTTGGGCAGGCTGCCAGAGCAGCAGTGCAGTTTCCCTGCATCCTGTGGTCAACAAAATAGGATGGTCACTTGAGCAGTAGGTCTAGTTAATGAAAAAGCTCCAGTGTCAGGAGGGACCAGAATCTCCTTGTGGTAGTCCTGGCAGTCAACACAGTCACAGGAGGGAAGGCAGTCAGAGTTTTACCAAGAAGCAGGTTTTAATCAGAGAGCAAACCGGACATGATGGGATTCCTGTGTGTGCTTCAGGGCCTGACTTGAATGCTAGTGGGAGTTAACCTCAGTGTGATACTAGAACATCCTACCAGCTGCCACCCTGCACATTCAGGAGCCAAATACGAAAAATGTGAAAACACAGTTGATAGATTGATTGATGCAGACTCCCACTGGGCACAGCATATTCCTGGCTTTGGAGATGAATCCTCCATTTTTTCTCACACTTAGGCTCTTCTCGGCTAAAGATCTAAATGTTCTAAAGTGAATTTATCTCGTGCTCTGTTTTCTCTGAGTGTGTAGGCATGGATGAGCACTTGGCTATGGAAATTGCAGTGAGAGTTATTCAAGTCTTTTAATTGTAACATTAGTCTTGTGGAATTTGGAACACTGTCTTTTTAATAAATTGCATACAGAAGCACTAATTAATATTCCAATGGGGTGCTGTTTATGTGTGTGCCTATCTGCCGCACAATGTCCTGCTAACAAAGCACAACACTCACATCTGTACAAGAAATTAATCATTTTTCAGTGAGAGAAAATGCTTCATTTTAATCTCTGTGCCATTCCACACATCCCATTAATTAGAATACATTAAGCACCAAGGGCATGCCTGGTGCTCTGTGGTACAGAGCTTGCAGACTGGGCATGGGTAGATACACTGAGGCAAAGGCCACACTGGGAGAAGTGGCCACCCAAAACCAAGCTGGGGATGGAAGCTGAAGAGAGGAATTGAAGCTTCACTCTATAGACAAGACAAGGACAAAGCAACTGCAGACTTTCTGTAAATTCTGTTGGCTGAACATTTAAATGCATCTGAGGTAGGAATCCTCTTAGTGGGATTTCTAACATGGCTGTTTTAGGGGAAGGAGCAGAAATCATTCTATTTTCATTAATATTGTGGTATATATCAAGTATTTGAATCCAATGCCAGCTCTGCATACCCCAAGTCTCCATTTTGTGCTTTGGTGGTTGGTGGTTATGTAATAAATGGAAAGCACAGTGGTAGATGGGGATTGGATGGCAATCCTTCCTCTTGTTTACTCCAGTTCAGCTTTCCTCTCCATGAGGGGTTCACAGGGCTGCAGCAGAGCTGGGCCTCTATTAATTGGACAGGCATTGGACGAAAAGATCATGTTTCATTAATTTGACTGTACCTAACCACTTATCCATTTTCCTGTAAGCCCAGATGCTGGTGACTCTAAGGGGAAAAACCTTTTGGCAATACATAGGATTAAATGAGAAAATGTGTTCACTTGAAAAAAAAAAGGGAAGACCTGACCAGAAAAGAGAGGCTGCAGTATCATTAGTTTGCTTGGCTGTCATGCTATTGCTATATTTTAATCTCAAATTCAGGAGTAATAGCAGGTATAATTTTTCTGCACTAGGGTGAAGATCTATTTTTTATTCTTTCAAGCACTGTTTGCTTGGCGGGGGATGGACTCCATTGACAGATGATTTATAAACTGTGATCAAGAGCACAGAAAATCCTCTTGCCTTCTCTGGCTTCTTGACAACCCTCCAATGGAGTGAGGCAGCAGGATCATAGAGTAGAGATGGAGACGTGCTGGGGGTGCTGTCACAAGGCTGCCCAGCTGCTGACCTGGACACAGGTGGGCTTGGACAGGTCACAGGCAGCTGCTGGATATGTGCCCACCCTGGGGATGGGCTCAGAGCACTGCTGGAGCAGGGTCATGTCTGCAGGGAATCAGCCAAAGAGCAATGCCCAGCACAGCATAGCCTTTGACTTTGGCTTTGAAGCTAAGCTCTGGAATTAAGAAGCTGGTGGGTTAATATGCTCCCTACACTAACTGTACTCCTTTGCTGCCTGGGCTGGCTCGAGAAGGACGGTATTAATATTAATATTGGCAGTTATTCCTCCTGCGTGACATTCAAAAAGTGAATATATAATATACAGAGGTCAAGGTAGGCCACTCCTGATATTTCAAAAGGAAGAGGAAGTGGAGACAGAATAGCTTTCTTTTTCTGTGAGTTCAACATTCCCATGACCATATTTCTGACTTAATTTTTCATCGCTGCAGGTGACTTGTAGGCACTGCTTTAGGTCCTTATACACACACATATATACACAAATATGCATATATATGCATAAACCCCACTATAGCTCAGGCCATTATCTTGGTTGAGTTGCAGTCGTACACTCACACACATTGAAATACACTATTTTTTTTCAGATACTTGATCAAGGAACAATCACTAATAGATCCCTGAACCTGACTCAAAGATACTAAAATGATAAATCTCTTTACTGCAGAGATAAGAGGTTTAATTTTGGCTGAACAATCCTCCACACATTTTGGTTCCCAATGATCCATTTGTAGCTTAACAATTAATTCTCAAATTTCTACCCTGTGAAGATGTGGAATTAATTTCCTGATGGAGAGGTTACTGGAATGAAAATGCACAGGTGGCTTGAGATATAGCATAAATATATTATGCTCTGGTATGTCTCATTTATTATGTAAATATGGAGATGCTCAGTGAAGATGAAGCAGTTTGACACTGCAGCAGGGCGGTGCCTTGGCTGGCAGACACTGTGAGACTGTTCAATAATGCAAATCAAGCACTGACCACAGAAGCTGTGGCTTCAGAAAGGGTTCCCTCCCTGCAGAAGCTGGAGGGTGTGAGGCTGTTCTCATAATTTCATTTTGATGGCATCTACAGCTGCTTGCAAGCAGTGAATGAAACACAAGGAAAAGGATGCAGGACCTCTGCATATTATGAGGACTGTAATGACATTGTATGTTTGCTGTCCTTGGAAAGGCCCTTTATTTCCTGATTTTTCCATATCAGCCCTCACCTACTAACCTTGGAGGAATGAGGGAATATCAAGGCACCACAGTTCAGTGCCCAGATTGGTGTGGGGGTATTTGAACAGCTATTTACTTATTGACTGTGAGACCTTTAAGGTGTTTTCTCTGGAAACATGGCCTCCCTCAGTTTCTTTTGGCTGTATTTTGGGAGAGAGTTTCTTGCTGTTCTATGAGTTGAACCCAAGGAAATCCTAGCTACAACCAAAAGACTTTGAAGAACAAGACTATGTTATTTGTCCTGGCATCCCTGTTTCAAAGAGTCTGTGTCTGCTGGTCCCTGTATCCTGCAGCTATGGTGTCATGAAAAGATAGCTGTTATATCTCAAGTTAGCGTCAGACTTAGTCATGATTTTCTGAAGCAGGAACCTCTGAAAAGATGCAGAGAAAAATAAAGACAAGGAGGAACATTTTTTGTCCTACACTCTCAGCACTTCATGGTATGGTGTTTGGGCGTGATGGCAGGAGCTGTCCTGTCCCCTGGTGCTGGGGGCTGCTCATTTACAAGCTACAGGATGTTACTTGGCCCTGAGTGATTCTCAGGTCCTATAGGGGCCCTGGCTTTGCCTGCTGGGAGTGGCTCCTGCTCTGGATGCCACTATTGGGCTGTCAATGGGTTTGGTGTGTTAGGATCATGTCTGCAGGAAATAACTTTATACCACCATGACAGTTGGTTTCCCCACCTTTTTAGGTAGGAGCAGCCATGAACCAGGCACTTTAGGAGAATTACTCTTTGCACAGGGGTTGGCAGTCATGCTAAGAGACTTGCAGCTCAGAACGGTCCTCTCGTTTTGGCTTTTCTTTCCAAACCACACTGTTTTGCATTCAACTATGCTCAATAAAAATGACTGAGACAAATCTGCCACTGCTGCTCAATTCACAATGGTTTGCAAAACAGATCTGAGCCTGAACAGTTGTTACACAAATTAGGACTCCATGTGCAAATGAAAACTAGAAAACAAACAAAACGCAGCACATTGTTGTGCTATGTGCCTCTCCACAAGACAGGTTTGAGGAGGGATGTTTGCTCTTCTTTTCCTCAGGAAAGCAAGATTGCCAGCTGCTTTCCCTGTTGACAAAAGAGTAAGCCTGGGAGAGGCTCACTTTGCCATCAGATAAATGGGAGCCCTTCCCATTGCTGTCATGAGTGGCAAAGTGCATCCTATGAGGGCAGAGTTTGGCATCATTATAACTAACAAGTAACTCCTGGAATTTTTCCCTCCACTGGCAGCTGACAAAATGTTAAGAGGCTAAGCTTTGTACATGCCCAAAGCTTTGAATGGGCCAATAAATAAATAAATATTCCTCTGCAAAGAAAATACTTCCCAGAAATCAAGATTTGCTAATAGAGTGGGGGGCAGTCTGAATGTGAGTGATGAGGGGAGGAAGGGGCCATGTGATGAGCAGATGGGGAATTGTTACCATGACCTTATCTTCATTATACTTTAAAAAAAAAATAAAAAAATCCTCCTTTCTTGCATGTCATGGAAACAATACTATCTGCCAGAATAAACACTGTTCAACCTAATGACCATTCTCTTGAAAATACCACTATAAAAAATTCAGCACGTGTGAGCAGTTTATGAAGTTCTGGTACAGCCTGACCTAAAAATTCAAATCAGAATAGTTTTTTGCCAGTTCACTTTGACTGAAAGGCTGATGCACAGTGGTTGGTTTGGGAACTGGGTGATTTTTCATCTCTTTCAGTTAATGGCCCAAAACCAAAAATAGTGAAATGACTATTTGAGTCAAATGATACAAGCCATGAGCTCCCTTGTACAGCCTTGATCTTGGTGAGTCAATAATCTTTTCTCTTCTACAGTTGGATTCAGATAGAGTTTCTCTGGGGGATACTCCCAAAAGTGCCAATCACAGCTTAAATTCAACTTTTGTTTTGCCACACCCTGCCCTTGCAGCTAGAAGGTGGAAACGTGAATTAGGTGGTGCAGGAGGGCGAGAGAACGTCATGGTTTCTGGTAAATCACACCCCAAACCAGCAACATGATTGCATTTTACAACAGCCTTTGTGGTTCTCTATCCACAGAAAGAAACAATAGATGATGCAGAGCAAAGGAAAGAGCTGAAAGCTGTGGTGCCAGGTGAGTCTGTACAGAAAAAGCCTGGTCTGTAAGAAGTGATGGTCATGGGTACGTGTGAGCCAAAATCAGGAGCTATTTCCAGCTTTGTATGGGGCAGGCCCTCTTTGTGCCTCAGCGTCCCAGCATGGTCAGGCCTTGCTGAGATGGTTGATCAGCTCCTGCAGCTCTTCCCTTGGTACCATCACACCTGCTTTTGGTCAGCTTTTCCTCAGTGAAGCACAGCACTTAAATAAAATTGCTATTTCAGATGTCTTGCTTTGGGATCTGGGAATTTTCTGAGGTAGGATAAAAGCAGTTCTTTAAACTCCTGCGGATTAAACCATCATTGAAATAACAAGTAGAAATAATGTAAAGGAAAATCCCTTATCCTTTCAGTACATCTGTGCCCTGCTTTTCTTGTATAGGCAGAAGGTTTAGGTATGCTGCTGTATGGAAAGCTTACCTTTTCCACTGTGGTTTCTTAATTGTGTTGGAAAAGACTCAATCCTGTCATAAACCTAACACTGCTAACTCCACCAATAAACTATGTGACTAAGTACCTGGCTACATATGTTTTAAATAAAAGAAATGGCAAAATCATCTGAACATGGATTCTCAGGGAATCTGTGCATCTTGAAAATTCCTGTCTTGGGAGAGGAGTCTACCAGTGCAATTTTCAAATGTAAACCAGAATTATTCATGAGTTTATAATAATCACTCATGCCTCTCATCCAGAGCTAGTGGTTCTCTGGTGGCCGCCTTTTGTCCCTCTGCAGACAGCAGTAGTAGCAGAAAGTGCTATTGCCTGTACTCTAGCTTTCTATTAATAATGCATATATTAAAAGTGCTTTTTCGAGGGTTTGCGTGCCTTTTCTAGGGAGTAGGAAAGTGGTGACAAGCATAATTTATGTCTGCTCTTGTAGATCTTTGCCTTTTGCCACATGGCAGAGGATTGTCCATGTCTTTCCCTACCCCCAGAGCCTGATGGATGGGGGAGAACAGGTATCTTCTTGGCTGCCACCAGTCACAAAGCATCACTCAACCCTTGTGTGGGATGAGTGGGAGTATCAGAGGCAGTGAGTGGGATTTCAGTAGTTTGAGCACAGCACAGAAGAAAACACTGTGTGGAGTCAGCATAGCCTGCTGACTGGCTCTTGGCACTGAGGGAGTGAATAGTAAAACAATAAATGTAGTTTAGTCATTGCTGGTGGCCCCACTGGTACTGATGTATTTTCCTTCTGATCTCAGAGCATTCCTGCCACGTAGAATCTCTCTGTTATCAGATTAGCTATTGTGATACAGTTGGTTTGGGAAAAAAAGATTTTGTTGCTACGGAAAATTGTGGCTTTTGGGAGAAAAAGCAAACCCTGAAATATTTCAAATCAAAATCAAACATTTCCTCAACTAACAAGCCAGGACAATAAATTTCAGTTCATGTGTGAGGAGAGTGACAGACACCACTTCCTGAAAAGGCAGCCCTCTCTCTTCCTTGTGAGGTGTGTCCACAGGTAGCAGAATTGCAACAGGTCGAGATTTAAATGTCCATATGGCACAGTAGTGCCACCATGGTAATTGGAAGACGTTTGCAAAGAATTTAGGAGAGCAAATGTACACCTGATTGTTGTGGTGCTATCCAGATGGACCTCAACAGGCTGAAGAACTGAGTAGAGAGGAACCCTGTGAAGCTCAACAAGAGGAAATGCCAAGTCTTGCACCTGGGGAGGATCAATCCCATGCCCTGGTACAGACTGGGGGCTGAGCAGCTGGAAGGCAGCTCTGCAGAGAAGGATCTGGGGGTCCTGGTAATCAGCAGGCTGACATGGCCCAGCAATGCACCATGGTGGCAAAGGCCAGCAGCCTCCTGGGCTGTGCTGGGAGGAGTGCTGCCAGCAGGTAAAGGGAAGGGACATCTCCCTCCTGCTCAGAGTGCATTATACACATGAGGAATACCAGGTCCAGTTCTGGGATCCTCCATACAGAGATGTGGATATATTGGACTGAGTCCAGAACAGGGCTGCGAAGGTGATGAAGACACAGTAGCATTTCTTCTGTGATGAAAGCCTGAAAGAGCTGGGATTGTTCAACCTGGAGAAGAGAAGGCTAAAGGAGGGCATAAATACCTGATGGGGAGAAGTGAACAAGAGTGAGCCAGACACTTCTCTCTTCTCAGAATCTTCTTGACAAGATGCACCGGGTGCAAATTAGGAATAAAAAGAAAAATTTAATCTGAATGCATGAAAACAGTTCTTTCCTTTGAGAGTGGTCAAATTGGCACATGACTGCCCAAAGAGGTTATGGAGCCTTCATCCTTGGAGCTATCCAAACCCCAAGTGGACAGTCCTGGGAAACCTGCTGTAGCTGGTCCTGCCTGAGCTGGAGAGTTTGACAAGATGATTTCAAGAGGTGTTTGCCAACCTCAACTGTTCAGTGATTCTGTGATATATTAGTTGTGAACATCTGCTTGTGTCTGATAAATAAAAAGTGCTTTGACTGAAATTATTACAATAGTGTAAAACCTAAAATACAAATAAGGAAGAAACCCTTAAAGGAGCCAATATATTGGACACTTTATTTTTCCAATATTCACTGGTGATGAGACCTGCCTCTTTTAAATGATTTTTAAATTGCCACCTGGCAGAGATGAGAGATCCTCATCTGAAAGCAGTGGCATTTCAGTGTTGCTTATACGATGATAAATGGAAGCTTGACAGACCACTAAACACAAGAAAATGTGTGTTCCTCAGATAAAATGTCTGTCTGGGTTATTTTCTGAAAGCAGCGCAGGGCAATTATGTATATGCAAAGCCTAAGAGACAAAGGAATTTTTTCATTATTTTTCAAGCACCACTTTTTTTTCCTAACACATTATAAATGAATAAACCTGTCATTGAGCTGAGATAAATTACTTGAAGTTCCTGGGAACTTATTACTGGCATCCCTTGTTTCACAGCTCTGATCTGCCCTTCCTAATGTTTTCTTGTTCGTCTGCAGCGTGTGGTGCTCAGGCCCCTCCTGGATGGCTCCACCGTGGCTGCAGCATTAATCTCAGAGTTGGATGCCACATTTTCCTCTCACTCCAGCCTGCATATGACAGAAGTATAGCTGAACACAGTATTTCTTTTACAGATTGACTTTACAATTTCCATCTATTCAAGAGGTGGTCTTTTAATTCCCCCCTCTCTGCCCCTCACCATTTCAATCTACATTTATAATTTGCCTTGGATCACTGTTGGTCACGTCTTTTATTTCTCAGTACTGGTTGTTCAATCACCCAGGCAGGGAGTCACTGAACCAGTTGTTCTGTGTTTGGATGTTTTTTTTTCCCTGCAGTTATTTACGTAGCCATACAAAAGGTATCAGGATTCACCAATTATAGCCCTACTTCTACTAGAGTAGTTTTTGGAGGAACATAAGGCATCCTTATGCTGCTTCCATTGAAATCCAGGGTATGATCCATGAAATCCAGGTGTGGGCATAAGAAAACCCTTGGGTTTACTACCTTGCAGAAAAAAACTCTCACATTTTCAGTACTATGGGACTGACTCATATATTTACAAAAGCCTCACTGCTCAGAATAGCACAGCAGAAACAATGCATGTCAATGGAGATTAAGAGGAGGATATTTGAAAGTGCTCAAGTCCTGTTTTGAAAGGTGAAACAGACTGTTCAACTTTTGACACTCATTATAACTCAGCTTTAGTTAGCCTTGGAGATGTTTAGATCACTTTTGAAAATGAACCTTAGGCTCTAAAAGAAGAGATGTATTGTTGAAATATTGCCTTTGGTGTTGAAATAATAGGTCCCTATATTTACCTGCCAAACATGCGTGTTAGGCAAGCCAGTGCACACACAAATGCCCTTACAGGGCAGTGGATTCTGTACTTTTGTGGTTACTGCTGCAGTGCAAATGTGTTTTCCTAATTGTATGCATAGATACGTTCTGAAACTTCAGCATCTCCAGTTTTGAAAATTTATCCAAACTCATCATAGTATGAGAAGTGTCTCAATCTCTTTTAAAAAAACTAAACTATATTTTAAGCCCATGAATCTTCCTTCTCACTTCTCTAAAAATCCTAACTCAGATGCTGTATCAAAATCCACCCCAGTATTTCATGCCTGCTTTTGCCTTCAGACATCACATTTCTGCTTTCAACCTGTTACATACATAACCTTTATGAAGACTGCAAGATACCTTGCATTTGAGGGGCAGCAGAGCCAGCTGGTGCATCTCACAAATAGCATCTCTACACCTACATCTGTTTGATGGTATTTTGCACTGCGTATACATAAAAATGTGCACCACTTGTTTCTCTGTTTTTGATAGGAAGGCATAATCACCTCTGAACAGTTCAGCAAAACTAAATAATTGTTGTTTTTAAGTGCACTGGATAAGGGAGGCTTTCAGACAATGTGAAGGACATTCATGTGTCTGAGTCAGGTTGAAAGTCAGTGAGAATTGAGGGCTGACTTTCTCTGCCCACCCACCCTCTAGTCATGGCTCTCTGTGTCAAAAGTTTTCCAGGCTCTGTTGGACCTTGCTCATGTGAATGTCTTCTTCTGAGGAGTAGGGCTATCCTCTTCTGTTTGGTGAGATGTGTGAGACTGACATCCATGACTTTTCAGGTGTTGCTGATTGGGCAGTTGAGTTCCTCCATGTGGTCCTGTGGGCATTACCTCAATTTGCCTCCCTGCCAGCAAACAGGTTGCATCAGTAAATGTCTCATAGGTAAAACCACTTGTGCTTCCCTGCAAATAGACACAGTTTGTCTGTCCCCCTGCTTCATGTTGTGTGTCATCTCACTCCAGGAATGGCCACGAGAGAAGCAGCTCTTGGTCTGTTGGGGCTGACCCTACTGTTTTTCCCTTGTGGTGGAGAACAGGAAGTGAAAATGAGATGGAGAGGGCTCAGACCTGGAGTAGCTGATGAAAATGACTGGTTTTACCTGCTCTTTGTGAACTTGTGGGGCACAAGGTTGTGCAAATATGTGGTTGCTTTTCCTGGGGCAGCTTGTCCATCTGCTCCAGACAAAAGTAGACAAGCAAATAACTGGTATCTAACACCAAGTCACCTGAAAAGACTGACCCATCCAATGAACTTCCTATGATGAATCCCACTGTTTCCATAGACATCTTCAATTTTACTTCTTAGGCATGTCAAATGAATCAGAAATAGCTGGGTTGTATTGTTGTGCATTTCGGGCCTTTCTTTGCTTGATAAAGCAGAAAGAATACAATGGAAACAGAATAGATTAGAATAGAATAGAACAGAAAAGGATAACTATTTCAGTTGGAAGAGTCCTAGAATGATCATCTAGTCCAACTCTAGTCCATGTTACTGTCAACATGTCTATCACAAGGGCAGAATCTCACTAGTGAATTTTTCATGGCCAGGTTGGGACAGGGCAGTCTCAACCTAGGGACTACTAGGACATCGATCATTGTGATGAAGTAGCTTCTGTTTCTCAACCCAGAAAGTTCTGCAGTTTGTTAATTTGGAAAATTGGCATCTTAACAACCACTCAGCATTCCAAAGCTCAACACCGTGGACGGTGGACACAACACCACCTGACAACGTTTCATGTTCTGGTGCTGCCTGACTCTTTCCAGCAAGCTGCATGGACATACCAATGCTCTGCTTTGAGTGGCATCACCTGGAAAAGAATTGTTACAAAGCATCCTCTTGCCCTGTAGCTGACAGGTGAGGACCTTTGCTGGCCCCAACAAGGTCTTTCCCACTGCCCAGAGCCTGGGTGCTTGGTGGGGCTGTCTGGCCACGTCACAGACTGTCACTCATATCTGCACTGACGCAGTTGAGGTCTCAGTCAGATTATCTTGTGTGCTTGCCCAAGAATTCTGGGAAGGAGCTAATCTGGCTGGCAAGTAAAAGGCACTTTTGCAATTGGAACTGCTACCAACCAGTTGGCCAGCCCCCATGGAAAAATCGCATAAGACAACAAACTTGTCCTTTATTAATAAATGCCAGGTGACAGCTAGATAGTGAGACAGAAGCTTGATTAATTCATTGCTTGTGTTTCCTATTGAAAGTGACAGCACCTTCTTTCTCTGACATATAACAACCATGAACTGAAGGTTAAAGCATATGATCAAATTTCCCGTTTATTTTGCCTGGTTTAGAGCCAACACTAACCTTGAAAACCTCGGATTTAACTGATCAGAAGTCCTGTGCAGGGAGGGCTAGAATGGGAACTGGAGCAGCCCGGAGCTCGAGCCAGCTGCTGGCCAGCACCTTGCATCTGCCAGGCTCCCACAGCTGAACATAAGGTGGACAAGGCTTCTTCCCCCCAGATCTCCATCTCCTTCCTCACCAGCTCCAGGAGAGAGGATGTCTCCATGTGCCCAGAGCTGTAAAGCTGGCCTCTGGCTGGAGGCAGCTCAGCTTCTATTCCAAAGGTAGCACCCAGGGCCATGGAGTTGGGGGAAAAATTCTGCAGGCAAGGGGTTTAGACTGCTTTCAGACCCGAAGTCCTCACAATTATTGCAACTACTGAAGAAAAGCAACAACAACAACAAAAAGGCAGAAAAGGTGCTACATTTTACAAAAACCTGTGGAGTGTTGTTCTGGCTCCTTCCATCTGCCTCCTTTACCCCAGCTGGCATTGGGCTGAATTCAGGTGCTAGAGAGAAAAATAGGAACTTTAAAAAGAAAAGAGGCATTTTTGCCTTTGATTTTCCTTGGTATGGAAAAAATGAAATTCTGGCAGAAATGTTTATGTGATTTTCTTCCTATGAATTAAAAGAGAAAGGATTTAATTTCTTTCCTCTTGCTAATGGGTATTTTAGAATTTCTTGTATTAGTCAATTTTAGTCTCTTTAAGCATAACCTTTCTTTTACTTAAATGTCATTTACTTCCAGAATTTGAATTTGTCCTCCGCATAGTAGAGATACAATAGGAAGAAAAAAATGCAATAGCAAATAGCTATTTAAGATGTTAAGTGACATTATTTGAAACTAAATAATTCATTTTCAATTATTTAATAATAATATTAACAGGTTTTCTCAACCATGATATTTTATGTATTTTCTTTTAAAGCAGAGATCCAAGACCACAGAAACTAGCCCATGTAAGACCTAAAAATGTTGCCACACCATCTGTAAGAGACATGGGGGCCAAAGATGCTGCAGAAATAAATGGTATTATTTGGAGCATAAGATATCTTATGTTTGCAGATCTTCCTGTAATTTGGCAGTTCTTCTCTTCTATCTAAACTCCTGTGGTTTCCCAGTCCTTGACGTCAGATTTCAAGATATTGGTGCGCACTGGATTCTGGGCATAGATTTTTGGAGGATATTACAAAGCTGAAGCAGAATCTGTCAGAAAAGGTTTGTGTTGTGATATTTATGAAACATAGGCTCAAGAAGTGTCATGCCAGCTTGAGTGCTTTAATCAAAAGCATCTTCAAACTAATTGTTCTGCTCTTGTATTTTCCATATGCTCTTCTTGTAAACTAGTCTGCCATCACCACAAAGTGATGCAATTGCATGATACAGTGGTAACATCTTTCTGAGAATACCTGGTAATAACTAAGTTTTATAGGGGAGCAAATCTTAGCATTCACAAAGGCTACCGCCTCTGCCATTTGTGTGTCTTGAATTTTTGGAGCTAAAAAATGGAGCACTGTGCTGTGACATTATTTACGATGCCTTGGGGAGAAATTTTAAATGATGGCTCTGCCTCTGATGAAGTAAACACTAGAAATGCTGGGGAAAAGATTCTTCCCCCATCATGAAATTTCTAGCTAAGAATCTTATTTAGCAGAAATTTACATGTAGTCAAGTAATTATTTTTCACTGGAAAATATTATGACAAAATTTTCAAGGACACTCATTATGAAAAAGACAGCTCTGGATGTAAACAATGTATTCAGCTGAATGGCATAGGAGACTGATGTAAACATATCTGGTGCATGCTCAGGTGAGAGTATTTAGAATTTGGAGGGAATATTAACTTTTTTGTAATGAACTGACATTGTGATGTGTAGTTCTGTAATCTAACAGTGAACAAAGAAGACGTGGTGCATCAGTAAAACCAAAGAAGGGAATAATGTGTGTTTCCCATTTTTCTTCTTTTGTTAATGAATTCTGTTGTTTCTGCTTATGTGGGACCCCCGTAGAGATCCTACTGAGGCAATGGTGATGAGTGATGGGTTCACATCACAACCAGTCCTAGGATGCACAAGGAAAGTCATCAGCCTGGATTTGCTCTTCAGTGGTGTACAGGGTCTTACCTGGGAGTCTTTCGTGGGAGAGGTGGTTATAGATGCAACTACACTGCAAATTGTTTTAACATTGTGGTGAGAGAGAAGGACAAATTAATTCAGCATGCAGATGTTACGTTCAGAAACAAGGAGTGATATTAAAAGGCAGTAATTAGTAAAAAAAAAAGTCACACAGAACAAGCTCAACCCCCCAACCCCCTCAACAGTATGAAATGCTAGAAGCACAGGTGAAACATGTGCCAAAAAATTAAAGTGTGATAATGCACAACATGGTCAACAAAAATCAGGATGTCTCTAAAGAAGAAAAAGATGAGTGTTAAAGAAAAAGATGAGTGTCCAAGAAAAACAGAATTATTTTTCTAAATAAAAATAATGTCAAGACCCATGAAATATGTGAGGTGAAATATAAACAGGAGAATAAGAGGGCTGAAAAAAGCATTTGGAAAACACTTCACAAAAGGCAATCAAGCCAACAGCAAAAAAGTTCCTGAGATACATCTAGGGAAAGGTACTGAATTGGTAGAAAAAATCTAAAAGGGATCTTACTGATAAATGGGAATTCATAGACAGTGAGACATAGCAGAACAGCCCACTGGAACTTTGATGAGCTCATTGCTGAAAGTGTTGAAGACATTCTCACACTGGGTACATTGCTCAGGGCCTGTGGGTCAAAGGAGTGAAATCAGTGTGAAGAAAATAAGTGGGAAATATTAGCTCCAATACCTGAATTAGATAGCACTGGCCAAGGTTTGTAACCTCTCTTTACAAAGTACCTTTATGCCTGATAATTGGTGAACAGGCAGTGTAATTCCCAACAACCCAAGAGACTGTAGAAGGGCTCATGGGGATGATGAACCAGTGAACCTGACTTCTATCCCCTGTAATATGGTGGACTTCATAATAAAGAATAAGTTTTCTGAGTATTCTTGAGCTGAGAAGTTGTCATGTTCCCATAACTCCTGAGGAGTTGTCATGGAAAGGGAATCCTGCCCCAGTAACCTGCTGCAGTTTTGGAAATGTTTCAGGAAGCTGGTGGGTAGAGGGGATCCAGTATACATCGTGTGTTTATTTGTGTGGATACTTGGATGAACACCAGGTGTTGCTCAAGAAAATAAGCAGCTTCACTGCTTACAGGAGGAAAGTCCTGGTGTGGGGTGAATTATTGGGAAGGTTAGCAAATGGGAAGGTAACAGATGGGAAAGCTGTTAAATGGAAAGGAGAGGCTAGGGCCTAGTGGTCACTTTGCAGGACAGAGAAGAGTTAGCATGGGAGTGATGAAGGCAGTGGATAAAGTGAAGACAGAACTATGATTCACCAGATCCATCAGCAAATAGAGGACATTCAGAACGGATCAGAGAAAGGCTTGCATGCTCTCCCTAAACAGCATTTCCTTTTGGGATATCTTGTCCTACCCATCATTACCCCTCTTCTGGTGCTGCACCCTGCCTAGAGACAGGCACACTAAGATTATGGCCTTGGTCTCTTTGGGCTTTTGAACCCCTTTCACCTAATGAGGCATGGGTCAAAGGAGTTGTGAGAGAGAATGGTGGAAAACAAGACTATGCCTTCTGCTCCTAAAAGATGTTGCCTTGTTTGAGAGCTGGTGGTCTCACACACTTCCTGAGGTACAGTCCTGGGACACTGCGTCTTGTGGAGGAGGAGGAGGATACTTGGAGTCTTATGCTCTGTAGGCAGAGAAACAGGAATGAATTTAACTCAGAAATATTGTAGTGAAGCACTAGGTGGGGGAGTGTGGGGTAGGATGGGGATAGGTAATATCCTCCTGGGTGATAAACAGAGATTGTTGGAGCCACAGGTGGACAGACAATGAACTATAGATCCTCACAGCTTCTGCTGGATGCCCAAAGCAGAAGTGTGAGGTATCTGAGATTCCTGTGTTTGTATACCACTGTGTGTGTCTGACAAAGCCCTGTTAAAGAAATGCCACTTGCTTGCAAGCCCTGTGCCATCACCATCTTCTCCTGCTCATTTCCCATCAGGGCAGGGGGGTGGTGCTGTGTGGGGAGTGCACACAGCTCGCCTTTAACTATAGCTAAGGAAAAATTTATAATGCCATGCTTGGTTTTCCAGTCTGAGGACAGAAACAATCAGAATGAACTTCTTCCTGACAAGATTTATTACTGTGTTTGCTGCAGTTCGGAGGCTGGACTAGTAAATCTGAGCACATTGATAAGGCAGTTTTAGCTGATAAAATTTCTTTGGTATGTATGCTGACATCTCTGGAGAAAGGGTTGCAGTCTTTAATGGAAGGATGCAGTGAAATAATGTAGATTTATTTTCCTGGTAATGCACTGGATTCTGAAGTAAATTGTCTATTTTTCATGATTTAGGACAGAGTGGAGAAAAAGAGAGGTGTGAAATATCGGTTAGAAGAATGCATCAATGTATAAATTAAAGTGCAGTATAAACAAATGATGACTTCATTTTCAAAAGTTTGGAAAAATTTTGGTTTCAAGGGTCAAAAATGCATGTAAGTGGTTTAGGACAAAAATAAAGAGCATGCTAAAAATTACCTTTTTGTTAGCAGAGAAGTGGTAAATATTTTTAAAAAGTAGTTAAAAATATGACTGCAAGAATAGATGAACTGCTTGGCATTCAGCTGTTGAAACAGATTCCTGCTATTTGTACCAAGTGAATACAGTGTTTAGCAGTAGCTTTTTCAATATTTATTCAGTTAACCATGGGTTGTATTTGAAACGTATTTCTTTTGTTGTGTATTGTAAATGCACTCCTTGGACCCCCAACTGGAGTGAAGCTGAGCACTTTGAGGTCACACATCTCTCGTCCCTTGGCAGTCACTCCATTGTGACCTTCAGTGAGCTCCTTAATGGTATCACAACAAGCTGCATATGGCTCTAAAATAAAAGGAATTATTGTATTAGTGGAAAGCACTGGGCTATCAGAAATAGAGTCAGCCTAAGGCAGGAAATGACTGTACCATTTCGTTTCCAAATACTTGCAAGTGATTTATTTTAGAGCAAAACAAAGGAATGTTATGTGTATTCACACTCAAATTACCAGAGGAAAAGGCCTAAGATACCACTAATCTTAGTTATTCCAGTAAATCATCATCCTTGCCAATCATAAGATATTTTTTGTTTATATTTGTTTTAGAATTGTATTCTTGAACACATTTTTAAAGGAAGCACTCTGGAAATTTTACAGAAGAAGCAGCTCAAGTAAACAGGCTGGTTTAGTGACCATAAACCTCCCATCTTATCTAACTGAAGCTCATCAAAGCCCAGACTGAGTCTCAGCAGCATTGCTTTAGCTTTTCAATGCCCTCCATGAGCATAAAAATCTAAATCAGAGTGGATTTTGTCCTTTGATTTTTATCTATCATACACAGGCATAAAATATCCACTTGGGCTTTCAGCTCACCTCCATTATCTACCCCACCAGTTTGCTTCTCCCTCTGGAGTGGGTGCACTGAAGCTCCAGGGATGCACATTAGTACTGCTCCTGGCATGCTGCACTGCATCCAGTGTCTGTGGGAAGCAGCACCTGTGTGCAGAGTACAAATCAGCCAGGTCATGGCAAGCCCCCAGGTCCTGATCTCTCAATTGTCTCTATCAGTAGGTTGGCTGAAATGCATCCATGAAATCTGATTTTCCTCCCGTTGAGGTCTGCTCATGGGAGGCTGATTCACAGCCCATCTGTATTTCATCCTGACATCAGATGCAGATTAGAGAGACTCCTGTATCTTGCTGTTCACAGTGGGCAAAGGTGCCCAATGACTCTGTTGATGTTTGGGTCAGAAGCCTTACTTTAAAGGCTTGCTGGGATGAAAGGAGATACACTGTGATCAGAAAGGTGGTGTCAGAGGGAGAGCTGTCAGCCATTGGTGTAGATCAGTCTCCTTTTGGAAAAAGGAGCTGGTGGTAATAGCCCTGCAATGCACATAGCAGCACTCAACATTTATGGGCAAAGTAATCTGACTAAATGCTCTCAGGGAGGAAATAAGGGAGACAAAAAATCCCCCCACCATTAGGAAATGCTCGTCAACGAAAAGATTAATGCACTGTATAAATCTTAAGATGGTTTGAGGTACTTCATGTAGATGGAAAATGCATCTCAATAATGCCAGTATTTGTCAGGTGCTTGAAAGATGAGAAACCTAAGTATCTGTGTTAGGTGCAGTGGTCAGTCCATTTTACTGATGGTCCAAATAGTGTTACTGGTACAAAACAGCCTTAAGTGAGAGACTAGATCTGTGAAAAGATCTCTTCCTAAATAAGATTTCTTCCCAAACTGAGGGAGTTCAGCTGCTGTTCTTGTATCAGGTAGTTTTATAAAATTTCTGCTTGTCAAGAGGTGGTTTAGCTAAAACTATTGCTTTGGAGTTTTAGAATATTTATAAATTTTCAAGGCAAAGGGGAAATTGGCATTATATATGTACATCTTTTATTTCAATTGATCTTGTAATTTTCCTGTCCCAAAGATGAAGATAAATATTTTGTTGCAGCTATGAGACAGATGTGTGCTGTGTATTTTCAAGTAAGTCAGATTAAGAATAGCCCTTTATCTAACCCTACAGTTTGTCCCTCAAAACCATCTCAGTCAGTGGAATTAGAAGCTGCTTAGTCCAGCTGGGCACACATTACAGGAAAATTCCTGTCATCTAGTCTTCCTCCTGTAGCTTTCTTTATTAGATTATTCCTTTATTTTTAGTTATACTCTGGACAGCACAAATCTGCTCACATATAGGCACTTTTAGATGGTGTTTTTGTGACTCATATGACTTTATTTGAAAGACTCTGTTCCTTGGAAGGGTCCCATTTCCCAAAGGGCTTGTAGAGGTACAAAAAATACTCAGAATACACTTTCAGGAAAAGCTTGTTCTTATAACTGGAGTTATTCCAAATGGACATTTTGGTAGTGCCCAACAACCCTAGTGACAGACTTTTTTTGCAAGAGGCTATTGATTGTATTGGCTGTAATCATAGACAATCCCAGCCACAAGTGTGCAATTCAAAGTCTGTCTACTCTGCAGCTGATTTGGGCATTTCCAAACATGATGTTGCCTACCCAGCTTGCAGGCATGAGCTGTGAAACCCAGCCAGGTATTTCTGCCCAGACTCTCCAGGGAGACAGCAAGAGAATTCAGGCATGGTGATGCCAGATAGCCTGTCCGAGTTGAAGACATGACTGGAGATTTGCTGGCCTCTTTTCCAGCCTGATCTCTCCATTTTAGAATGCACAACCCAACTCCTTTTTTATTTAGTAGAGTAGCTGAAACTTGCAGGTATTTCCCTGGAAAGTAGATTCACCTAAAAAGTTACTCTGGAAGGATGCTCTCAATCCCCATATAGGGTGACCTCTGCTGACATGAGCCTGGGAAGCCCAGAAGGAGCCCAGAAAGACAAGAACCAAAGGCACCCATTCCTGCCTAAGGCTCCCTGTAGTCCTCTCTTAAACATGACACAGACAGCTTGCCTGAGACTCAAAGGAATTCTGTGAGAGGTGAAAAAACAATATTCAAATCTCCAGGCAGACCATTCTTCCCCAAACCACTACTATTGATTGATGAACATTTTCCCTTCAGTCCGCACACATATGAAGAAATTTCACTTGCCTGTTCAATCAAATATCTCCCTTGAAATCACAGCATCAACATGTGCTGATCACTAGAGCATCCCACAGGCTGCTGGGAATGCTGTGTGATTGGTCTCTTTATTTGACTCCAGTGTTGATGACTCCCATGATTGCTGGAGCACAAAAATGTCAGCCACTGTATCTCTTCAGTGGATTTTGCCAGTGATGACCCTTTGAAAAGCTGATGCCCAGAAACAGAAGATAGGAGGTCACTGTCTGGGTTTGGGGGTGTGAATGGCTTTTCTGTCACACAGTGTTTTGGAAATGTCAGATGTAATTGAAACTTAATCTTCCAACAAGTTTCATCTGGCTGTTATTTGCAGACAATGTGAATGTTGCATTTTAATAAATGGCATCTAAACTAAAAGGTTCTGTTAATTTAGTCTATTTTTTTTTCCCAAAAGGATACTGATAGCTGGGATATGGGTCCTAGATTAATTTGACTTTACAAATCAGATACTTCCTGTTCTCCAAATATAAATTTTAAAAAATAGTCTGGGTAACAAAAATCCAGTATCCCAAAGCTTTGACCTGCTGTAGCAGGGCAAGTAATACTGATATCATTTGGGAACTGGCAGAGCTGAAGAGTGGGAGCAAAAAGAGGAATCTAAACTTGTGTCTGCAGCTAGCTGGTGGATACTGCCCAAAAACAAGGAGCTAGCAGATGTAGATCAATGTAATCAGAATTTATGCAGCACCTAACTGCATAAAATAAATAATAAATATTTCTTATATTTAAGAATTGTATTCTTATATTTTTATATAAGAAATAAATTGTGCAAAGACAGTACAACATGAAAAGTTGCAGAGAAAGTTAATCAGAAATATGAAACTGTTTCTATAGCAGAAAACACTGAATAGACTAAACTTTCAACACCAAGAAGAGATGACTGGGGGATGATATCAGATGGTTAGAAGAGGTGACTAAAGGATAATTATTCACTATAATTTATAATCGAGTGTAATCAGAATGTAAGGCATTGTTAGCAGAAAATTTCACACAAGAAAAAGGAAGAAATGTACATGACTGGATCATGGAAGTTGTGAAAAAATATTGTAGTGGCAAAAGGAAAAGAGAAACTGGAAGATACAGTTGGTTGTGTCAATCAAGCACAAAAGTTAAGTGTAGCCCCCAGCCCAAGTATACTCCAAAAGGTTGATTGCTGGATGATCTGGACCAGTGGGAACAGTGCATGCTTCACACATTTCTTACACCTTCTCATTGCCACCTGTTGCTATTCAGTATCAGAAACTTCTGTGGCAGCTCTGCATGTAATAATAATATCTGACTTTGACTGGTTTTTGAGTGGCATTCAAGGATGAACTCCTCCTGCCATCTTGGCATGGATCCCACCACTCTGAACCCCATTCAAGCCTTGGAAAAACCTGTCCATCAGCTTCCCAGAATTTTCTGTACTCATCTTTGGCCTCAGCATAGAACCTCCTTGGGTGACAGATGCCATTTGCTCAGTGTTGAATAAATGTGCCAGTTCTCAGGAACGAGTCACCTCAAAGGATTTTGTGATCCAGGGTTGGACAAAGAGCTACTTGATTTTTCCCCAGAGCAGCCTAAATGGACGAGACTGTGTAGCTGGACTGTAGTCAGATTTGGAGTGGTGATAGATACTGCTCTTAATGTCACAGTCTAGCACGTGAGAGATTCCTCCAGGGACCTCACCTGTGGGGAAGTTATTTGACATAGTACCTACACCAGTACTTTATAGCTGTCCTGACTGCTGGGTGTCATGATGTAACCCAGCAGGCAGCTAAGAACTACACAGCTGCTCCTTCACTCCCTCCTCCCTCCCCACAGTGGAGTGGAGGAGAGAATTGGGAAAAAAGTCAAATTCGTGGGTTGAGATAAAGACAGTTTAATAGGACAGAAGCAGAAGGGAAAATAATAGCAATAGTAACAATGATACAAGAATTAGAGTATACAAAACAAGTGATGCACAATGCATTGCTCACCACCCACCAACTGATGCCCAGCCAGTTCCGGAGCAGTAGCCCCTGGCCAGGTTTCCCCCTAGTTTATATGCTGAGCATGAAGCCATATGGTATGGAATATCCCTTTGGCCAGTTTGGGTCAGCTGTCCCAGCAGTGTCCCCTCCCAGCTTCTTGTGCACCCCATCCTACTTGCTGGTGGGGAGGGGCAAGAACCTGAAAGGTCCTGGGCTTAGTATAAACAGTGCTTAGCAACAACTAAAACACCAGTGAGCTGATAATCATCAACATTACTCTCATCCTAAATCCAAAACACAGCACTATATTTGCTACTAGGAATAATATTAACTCTATCCTACCTGAAATCAGAACAATATTCACCCCTTGTTCTATACCATTTGTGTCATGCCCAGGTCCCACACTTTTCAATAGCCCCCAAGTAACCATCATCACTTTTGCTGTCTTTTGATATATAAACTCAGATATCATTCCCTTAATCTATGTGCCATGCCCCTAACAAGTCTACTGACTTAATTTATTCCATGACTTTGGGTTCCATCTGCCATTTTAGTCCTTTGGGGCTGGAGAGGTGGTGTGTGGTGTTGAATTTTTG
>VXBB01007110.1:622985-666738 GCA_013399915.1 Illadopsis cleaveri | reverse complement strand
TAAGAACTACACAGCTGCTCCTTCACTCCCTCCTCCCTCCCCACAGTGGAGTGGAGGAGAGAATTGGGAAAAAAGTCAAATTCGTGGGTTGAGATAAAGACAGTTTAATAGGACAGAAGCAGAAGGGAAAATAATAGCAATAGTAACAATGATACAAGAATTAGAGTATACAAAACAAGTGATGCACAATGCATTGCTCACCACCCACCAACTGATGCCCAGCCAGTTCCGGAGCAGTAGCCCCTGGCCAGGTTTCCCCCTAGTTTATATGCTGAGCATGAAGCCATATGGTATGGAATATCCCTTTGGCCAGTTTGGGTCAGCTGTCCCAGCAGTGTCCCCTCCCAGCTTCTTGTGCACCCCATCCTACTTGCTGGTGGGGAGGGGCAAGAACCTGAAAGGTCCTGGGCTTAGTATAAACAGTGCTTAGCAACAACTAAAACACCAGTGAGCTGATAATCATCAACATTACTCTCATCCTAAATCCAAAACACAGCACTATATTTGCTACTAGGAATAATATTAACTCTATCCTACCTGAAATCAGAACAATATTCACCCCTTGTTCTATACCATTTGTGTCATGCCCAGGTCCCACACTTTTCAATAGCCCCCAAGTAACCATCATCACTTTTGCTGTCTTTTGATATATAAACTCAGATATCATTCCCTTAATCTATGTGCCATGCCCCTAACAAGTCTACTGACTTAATTTATTCCATGACTTTGGGTTCCATCTGCCATTTTAGTCCTTTGGGGCTGGAGAGGTGGTGTGTGGTGTTGAATTTTTGCCTGCTGAAGTCAGTTCTCATTCCATCACTGCTGTGCTTGTTTGGTTCTATCTGGGCACTTTGCCCAGTTTCATCAAAGTTTGTTCTTCATTAATCTGGGTGATTCCTACTGTAATGCCCTTGATGTTGCATGTAGCCAGCCCAGCAGTGGTGACATCAATGTTAATGGCAATTAACATCTTACAATCCAAATCACTGGCTATTCCCACACAGAACCAGATACCCTGGATGCAAACTTTGGACTTCCCTATCCTCTCACATTACCCGCCAAGTGCACCCAGGTCCTTGAGCAAAAGCAATCCCATGGATGGGTTTGTCATTGCCTGATGCAGGAGTAACTCAGATTGTTTTCCCCAGTGGCTTTTTTTTGTGTGCACTACAGGGACTTTATCTACTTCTCCACTATGTAAAAGTTTTGTTTGAGCACACCTGGCCCAGCTGGCAGATCCTGTAGTGCTGACTGCCCAAGTGGCCTTTGCTAAATGTGTATCCCACTATTTGAAAGTCCCACCACCCATTGCTCTCAATGTTGGCTTTAACAATGTCCTGTATTTTTGATTTTCACAGATAGGAGTGTGATAAACCCACACAATGCCATGATCTTCAACCCAGGTGTCTACAAGGTTGTTTTGGAACAACCCTTTGTTTGAGTCCCCTTGTCTGGCTCAATTCTTTCTGGGATGCTGTGTTGCAATAAGACTTGCTTTCCAAGGCCCAGGACAGTGTTCCAGGCGGTGTGATGAGGCACAGAGTATGTTTTCAGTAATCCAGTGATTGCTTCCACCATCATAAGCACGTGGTGCTTGCCTTGGTGGGTTTGTGGGAGAGTAACAGAGACAATCTGCTGTGGAGTATCTTGAGTATCTACACTTGAAATGTTCCTGACAAAATTGGTCCCCTTTGGAGACAGGTGTCATGTGTTCAGGTGAGGGACAGCCTAGAAAACACATTACTTGAGCCTTGGTGTTAGGTCCCCTTAGAGGAGGAAGGTAGCTTGACTGTTAACCCTCCTTTGATTGTGGCTACACCTGAACAAATAAACTGATGGGCCAGAGACTGTTCTTTTGTATTGAAGACAACTGACAGAGCACAGCTTGCATTTATACATTTATATTTCCTAACTCTCCAAACTGTGAGGGCTGCACCTTGACATGGCCCATGCCATCTCCAGGCCATGCCTGGAGTGCTATCTGAGAAAGTACTGGGTCCCTAAGGCTGTGCCAGGGAAACCACAGTGAGAATTTGATGGTGAGACACACTCAGGCCACGTGCCGTGTATGACGTTATTCAGCGGCCCTTACAGACTCCCCTGGGTGAAGGGAAGTCTGCCCTCAGCCACCCTCCTCTAGCCCAGGGGAGGTAACATGGAGCTGAGTCCTGTTGAGGATGTGTGCTGTCCATCCTCCTGGCTGTGGCATCTCCTGGGTGGTCTCTCAACCTGCAGGACAGTGACATGGAAGGACAGTGTCCTGCTGTCCAGTGCCGGGCTGCCTGTATTCCCTCCTCCATCTCTAGCAGCCCTCACGCTTCTCCACTGATTCCAGAAGAAAATTCCAGAGGGGTGTATTAGGCTGGCTGAACTGTCTTCCCCCTCCTCTCCCAGGCCAGATGCCTAAAATTGCAGTGGAGCTTTGCCTAAATTACTCACCTAAATGAGACTGACTGGAGCCTGTCCAACGTGTCTGTTCTAATGGGTGGTTTTATTGCCTCAGACTCAATTGTTTTGGAATGTGCTTTGTTTATAGCAATAATTGATCATGCTTTGTTACAAGTGAATTAGTGGCAGCTGGAAGATCTAAGCTCTAATTTTCCTTCAAAGAGGGAGAAATTTTATAACATCCATTGCTCATATATAAGAAACCTCCTTTTATTTTTTACCTTTTACCCCTCTAGTTTTGGAAATACATTTCCAGCATACAACCCACAATGGGAATCCATCATATGCTATGATGAGTTTTCTGCTCAGGACAAGTCTGTCATTGGTCTTCTTGATTTAAAAAGATTGTTTGATGGTTTTTCATTAGACAGAGTCTAACAAAATACTTTACAAATATTGCTCCAACATAATACAGCTTTCACAAGGCAGCTGAAGGGAAATATTCCCAGATGCTTCAAGGAGAAGCTTTGGTGCTTATTATTACTAGCAAGGGCAATTTTATATGCACAAAGAATAGGCTGGTGAGGAGACCACAAGGCATGATCTGCAGCAAGTGTACCCACTTGAGCTCATCAAGGTCTGCAGGATTGTTAAAGGTTTTGTGAGATGGATGAAAACCTTTGAATAACAAACCCATGGCATTTGAAATAGAGTATTTTAGAATTGTCTTCCAATTTAACGGTTGCAGAAAGCAAAGTGAACAGTCCAGCTAAATAATGTGGCATTCTAAAAGCCACTTCAGGCTGTGTTCAGACTCACCACAGCTCTCCAGTGATCCCAGTTTTAAGCACTTAACAGTGGCCCTTGGTTAAACACATCTCTCAGTTCTGGCTATCTGTATGGTAATGGAAAGAGATGGTCACTTTCTAAGATGATCTGTGTCTTGGGAATGCTGAATCATGCTGTGGAGTTCTTGGTTTCCCTACGCTTGTTTCCCACTGATGCAGGTGGGATAAGTCTGTGCCTGACTTTCCCGATGGGCTTGGAAGAAGATGTTTTGCTTTCCTGCCTCCATTAGCTTGCCTTAAAAAGTCAGATGGAATAAAGGCATTGGCTGTACAATTCTGATGTGAAAATAGATTCAAAAGGCTTGAACAAAGAAAATATGGTTTAAATGACAGATGGTTTTTAGAGCATTGGCTGATGTTTCCAGTAATGAGGGATAGTGACTTTAATTTGGGGAGGATGAACTACAGATCTGATTTTAGGTCTGAAGCATCTAAACTGATTCCTCCTCCTAAGTAGTGATAAAAAAATTGTTTTTCTGGGCTGCAGCAGAAAACAACCAGAAGCCAATGAAAACAAAAACTAACCTCTAGATTCCATCAGATATAGGGAATGAGCAGGTGTCACATATTTCCTGATATTTGATGCTTTTGCTTTGAATCTTTCACAGCAAAAAAGGATTAGAAACACTTGAAGACTTTTTCGGTGTTATATGTTAGGCCAAGACAGGAATGCGGCTATGGTCTTCTCTGCTGGAAGGAAAATATTAGACAAAGCAGCTGTTCTGGTGGCTGTTACTGTGAGTTTAAAAACATTGTGTTGACTAATTTGACATCTTACACTCACACTCTCATCATATTTTTGTTTGCAGCAACAGGTCCTGGTGGAGATTTACTCTTTAAATCAGTGGGTTCAAATGCATGCAACCAGGCTTATTGACAGTGGTCTTTTCAACTTGAGAGATGTAGTTGCCTGGCAGAGTCCACTACATTCTCTGTCTGTTCTCCTTAGACGCCTTCCCCAGAAACCCAAGCTGTCATTTTAGGCACCTATACAAGTGTTTCTAAGCTTCAAAAAGCCTGAGCTTTTGTGCATCTCTTGGCTGCTGCCCAAGCCAAATGTCATTGCCTGTCCTGTTGATGTGAGAAGAGCACTGACAATTTGCAACAGTTCGTGCCTAACCCTGTGCGCTGTGCTCTTTAAAATACAGAGCTTTTATTGTTTGCAAAGCTTTTAAAAATAGCTTGACTTGGAAGCCTGAGAGACAAGGTCACCTTGAAAATGGGTGCTTAGTTGTACATCCAAACCTGACCCAAAATTTCTGTCTCATCTGGTTGAATGATATTGATTGCCCTGATACAATTCCTGAAGATATGACCAAGTGCTCTTTTAAGAGTTGGTCACAGCTGCGATAAAGTTTAGTGCACATCTGTGGATACTTGTACAGCTGATTGAAGGATTTAAACTCAGGCATCTAATGCCAGCCAGGGAGAGAAAGCACTCTACAGAAGATCTGCTAGACAGTTTGTCTCTTGCTCTGAATCACAGAATCAAAGAATATCTGGAGTTGGAAGGGAGTCACAAAGATAATTAAAGTCCAACATCTAGCCCTACAAAGGACAGTCCCAGAGTCACATCATGTGCCTCAGAGCATTGTCCAAATGCTTCTTGAAGTCTGCCAGGCTTAGTGCTGTGATCACTTTGTTTGGTACACTGTTTCTGGGCTCTGTTGATGTCTTCCTCCCACCATCAACCATGGAGAGCCCAGCTCGTGAATGGAGCAGGCAGTGTTGGATTGTCCTGCTTGGTCCTGAGGCATTTATATCCTTGGTTACCCTCTAAATGGGGTTTCTTCCTTTCTTCTGAAGTTTGGATTAAACCAAATGAAAGAAACAGTGCTCTAACTTTGAAAAATTGGAGGCTAGGTTTGATTTTGAAAAATGAGTCCTTTGCATTTTTTAATAGACCTCTTTTTATTCAGATTTAATGAAGGCAAAAGAAAGAGTTCTGAAAAATGCAGTCAACCATGACAAAATGTATAAAGCTCTAGAGAAGTCATGCCTGCATGTTGGAATCCAACTGTGTAGCAGTATATAAAAAAGCAGGAGGAAAGGAGGCCATTCTATCACTATTGACAGGTCAGAGAGAGACAACGAGCAAGTTTAACTCCTTCAGAGCAGATGCTGAGGTTTTAAAGCCATATCTTTAATTAATTTAATTTTTTCTTTCAATTATCTCTCTCTCTTCACTTCTACCAGACAGCACAGTCATGTTACCAGGTTTGAGTGCATTTGGCTGCCTCTGCCAGCACTACTCACGCTGCTGCTGCTGCTGAGGGTATCCTGCTGGGCAGGATGAGTGGAAAAGGTATTTGCAGCTCTGGGCTATCCAGGAGGCAATGTCAAGGGTTGTGGTTCCCCCTCCTTCCTACCTCTGTCATGCTATGCAGAAAGGTCTGCTTTCCAGTTTCTGGGCAGGCTTTTGCTGACTTGAGTTTTGTCTGGTCAGAAAAAATTGGCATGGTAATACCTGGCTTTGAAACTTGTAACCCTCCCTGAGGTGAAAGAAATGTATTGGACATGTGAGCACCTGCATGAAGGTGTTTGAATTTTGCTTCTGTTTTGTTGAAATGTAGAATTAAACCCAAGGCTGCATGAGATGAGCTTCGTCTCTCCTAAACTGAGGTGCTCAGTTCAAAGATTGTTGTGTCCTACTGCACCAAACATCTGTGCAACATGTGATACGTATGAAGTCCCTGGTGTATGTACTTCAAAAACAATTTTTATCCTAAGCAGAGAGACTGCCAGTCAACTTCACAGACTGCTTGCTTTGGGAAAGCTGTGCTGCTGCTCACGTGGTGAGCAGTGTAAGGTTTTTAACAAAACTCTTGAGCATGTGCATCATTTTAAAACCACAGCCTGTCCTGAAGACCCCTTGGCCACATGGGCTGGGATGGGTTTGCTGACATGTTCTTCTTTCCTGCATGTATGCTCTTTCCCCATGTGGAAATTTTTCCCATGGGGTGGGTCTTGGGGTGATGTCACATTTGCACAGATTTCTGGCTTTGCATCCCACCCCATCCTTGCAACAAACCCTTTGGCATGGTGCACATACTCTGCATTGCTTGAGGGACACAAGCCAGAGTGTCACTCTGTTTTGGTGGCTGCAGGGATCCCCCCTGCACATGTGGGACACATTTAGCACTCTGGGGGGACTTCCCAAGCACATGCCCCTCACCAGAGGCAGGATGGGGCAGTGAAGCAATCAGAGAGGTTCCTGGGCAGCCTGCATGAACACAGCTCAGTTTAATGCTCATTGGCATTAAGTCCTTTGAACCCAGGGTCTGGACATTGTGACTAGGGCCTGCATATTTGCTTAAAGTCTTATTTGGAAAGTTGTCTTCATAAGGAAGTGTAGGATTTCCTCTATTCCTGAGTGCATTTCTCAGCAAGTAACAGCATTGTTTGTCCATCTTATGCTCCATTTCCCACCATGATCTTATCAAGTTTCAAGTGGGAGGGAAAGGAAGCAGTCAAATGCAGCAGCACAGTGATACAACCAATACAACCCCGGAGCAACACAAGCTCATTTTGGAAAAATTGTGACTCCTGGCAGGATTTTGACTATTGATAGCATTGTATAACAAGCTCCAAGTTGAAGACTTCTGAACATGGCATTGCTTCCAAAGGGACCCTTTTTGTTCACATGCCCTGAATGCTCATCACTGTGTTGTGCTGCTTGTACAGACATTCCTGGAAATCGTGGTTTGTGCCTTTACTAGAATTTTGTTTCAGCATGAAACCAGAGCTGCAAGTGGTGAACAATAATAACAGTGTGACTGGGTTGTTCCATCTGCAGGGTGGGTTATTGAATCATAGCTCTGGGGCACTTCTGTTTTGCTCTGTGAGAGATTCTTGAACTGGTGCTTTGAGGCATTCTGGAGTAAAAATTAGGAAGAGCAAAATTTTCCAGGTATTTATTGTCAAAATAAAAGGAAATGAGCAAAGAGAAAATGAAAGCTGATTTCCAAACTTAAGAAAAACCCAACAAAATTTTGCTTCAAACTATGTTTAAAAAATTTTTAAACTCAGAGGGTTCTGGTTCCAGTCTTCTTTATTGAAGTCAGTTTCTATAGAAGACCCTTAAGACATCATTGCAGAAGGTATAGTTTTGCCAATGATATTTTTGGTAGGAGACATCATGCTAGTCACGGATATTACCTTTACAGCACATACCTCTCTGCATATAGTTTTGATGCTATTACTGAGCTCATGATACATGTATGTATGTATGTATGTATTTTGTATTCCTGTTCATCCTAAAGATATAAATCAATGGTGTTACAATTTCCTGCCACATTTGAATTATTAGTATGAAATGCAGGTACTTCTTTTGCTGTTAACTGCTGTCCTTTCAGGGTAGACATTAGGAAAATATTTTTTATTAATATAACATTTCATTTTGGCTTACCTAACAACTGACATCAACTAATGGCAATCTGTTTTGCTGGAGATGCTAGCTGTTGGTAAGTTATGGCCCTAAGATATGAATTTCAATTTATACTTAGCCAGTTGGAAAATATAATCTTTCTCTGAGAAGCAAAATAATTTATTTTTCTATTAAGTTAGGAGATTTTTGGACACAGGACTGGTTTTCAGTACTCTCCATGTATACATCCCTGCTAGTAAATAAAAGAGAATCAAGGACTGATCTTTGTGTATGAAGCCAAGGGGAAGAAACAGGTTCGTGTCCGTTCTGCTCCCTCCAGAGCAGACTGGCTGCATTTACACTTAACAGCACTTGGCCCTGGCTCACCCCTGGGCCCCACAGAAAACTATGATTATTATTGTTACTGTATTTTTCCAGTTTCACTTGTCTAAAGGAAAATGAGTGAAATGTTGCAGCCCACCACAGCAGTGGATTTCCCCCATGATCCTGGTGGTGTGTTTTGCTGCTATTTAGCACAAAGACATGTGAAGTTGCAAAGCCATCCAGGACAGTTTTGGGGAAGTGGTGGTGGGAAGGGAGCCAAACACGGTGCTCTCTTCTCTAATCAGTCACACTAATAGTCACACTGGGGAGAAGTCCTGCAATGAACCATCTCAGCACTCATGTCCAAACCCTGCTTTGCAGACAGCTGGTGGGGAAGGTTCAGGGCAACGCAAGAAATTACCCGACTGAAGCAGTGCTTGATGATCAGGGGCTTAGTGCTGGGCTTTTCCCCCCTGTCCCTTACTCGGGATGTAGATACATTCTATGTGATAAGCATTTTCTCTAGCGAGTTTTTAGTAGGAGTGAAGGCTGGGGAGGGTTGGAGGGCTGCAATTTTCCCCTCCCCAGCAGCAGCACTGCTTGCTGCAGTCGCAGCCCTGCCCATGCTATGTGATCTGTGGCACAGACAATTGCTTTGAGGATGGCAGCTCGGGGATTGCTGACTAGAAATGAAAGGACCCACTCTAAAGCCCTGTCAGAGCCTGGCAAGACTATCTCAATGGGTTTTTCTGTCCAGATTCTAGGAATCACAGGTTGCACCTTCTCATGAGCTCCAGCCTCAGTGGGCTCTATCTGAGCTTGACCTGGATAAAGGCTGTGCTCACCTTTCTTACCTACAGGCTGGGGAGAGAGGAGGGCATACCTAGGACTGCCCAGGCAGGAGGACCATGTGTTAGCAGCAGGAGGCATCTGCAAGGCTCTGGGCTTGCTGTGGGAGTTGGGTTAAAATTGTCTAGATACCATATTCCACTGCTGGTCAAACAGATGCTGGAAAAGCACAGCAAGGACTAGGATGCAATGTGGCTGAATGCTGCTGGTGTAATGACAGAGCTGTATATAGAAAACTGTTATTTTTGCAGATATTGTGGCTTCTGTTTTGTCTCCATCATCTGAGAAGGCAGGTCCTGGCATTCCAATAAAACTATGGAGTTAATTTTAATTACTGACAACGGCAGCTTGGGTTGCTATGGAAACACAAAGAACTGCCACTTCTACAAGTTCGGTTTGTAACTTGCTGTCTGGAAATATCATATGGGGTCTGATTCCTCTCTTCTGTCTATCAGTAGCAAAAAAAGCAGGGCCACAGTATTAGCCCCGTTTAAACAATGCACAGTCAGTTTAGGTAAGAACAAAACCCCCACTTTTTTTTCTAATAGGTGCCATTTCTCTGTGGTTCTAAAATAAAATTGATATGTTCCTAGTTTCCTAATGACTTGAAAAACAGTCCCCAGCCAGTTGATGAAGGAAACTAGAGCACAAAATCATTGATATTAGAGTTGAAAAACAGCTATTAGGTCACACGGTTCCCATACAAAATTGTTCCTATGCTATTTTTTCCTACTACTTTTCACTGTCTAATTAAAAATGCAGCTGCATTTGTAATAAAACCTCCTTCAGCTTTTGTTTCAGGGCCAGAATATTATACCTAAATCACGAATTACTGGACAAAGAAGGTTATTTCCATTCTGAGCTTTTCAGTTTGCTGCTGTTTTCTTAGCCTGAAGTGTCTCATTTTTACTCCCTGCCTTTTTCCTGGGAGTAACTTTGAAAAGTCAGAATCTGTATACCTTGTCTTCCTAAAAACTACAGAAAAAGCCTGTTTATTTTTTGCATCTAGTTCACTAAAAGTATGGTGTGTTGAACTGAGGCCTGGAGTCAGTGCTGTAACTTATTGAAATTAGTGGAGTTAAACCCATTAACTCCTGGGATTCCTTTCCCTCTAGATATGCTTTACATTATAAATTATGCAAAGTATCTCAGTTGCTGCAGGTCCTAGAGGAGTTGGACTCTTCTCACATGGCTCAAAGATCTCTCAAGTACTCTTTGCAGAACAGGTTTGTAAAAGCAAATACTGATGTACTTTTACAACAGGAATACTGAGTGGGATTAGAATTGTGCCTTCAGCTTCCTCACAGTAAATACATTACAGATTTCTATGGTACTTATAATTTTTTATTCCTGCTCTATGGTACCTGAGCACAATTCCCTCTGGTTTCAGCTAATTGTCCCATTTTGATGGCAAGAACACACTGTTCTCTTTGGGAAGGCACCCATCCCATTTCCCAGAGGCTGCCCCAGCTACAGTATTACCCTGACCAGCTGCTGCCCTGTCCAGTGTCTCCAATCCCTCCAAACCACACTCAGCTGTGAGAGTCTGTATAAACCTTGTGTCCACTTCCCTCTTGTGGACCTCCTCCTAAACCATCAATCTCAGGAGTTCCATTGCCTCAGACTCTATGGGACAAAGGGAAAGCAGGTATGTCCAGACTTGGATCTTGGAAGCCTGAGCTGCCCTACAGAAATGTTTTCCTCTCTGTTGACTTTGTAGTGAGCTTGGGCTAGTGAATCTCAGGATTCACTGTAGACTGTTTGGACTCAACCAGGGCATTTTGATCAAAATGGCACAGGGATCCCTCCTAAGAGTGGCTCAGACAGTAGATCTGAGCAGGCCTGGATTCTCCTGGGGACAGCCTCAGAGAGCATCAGCATCACTGGCTTCCGTTGGGAACAGGACACATGTTTCCACAACCCAGCAATGCCAACTTGCTGCTACCCTTTTCCTCATGACACACAAGACTTCCTGGATTTCAATGCTCCAACTTTTCCCCTCCAAAAAGTCATAAAAACATGTGCTGCCATCCTGAGTAGGGTACCTAAAAATTATGAGGAACTGAACCTATCCTAAAAGCCTTCTTCATTCTCTGATTATGTTCCTGCTAACTCTTTTGCTTTAAAAAATGGGGGATGTATAACTGATGCTCTGGACAGAAGCTTTGGAAGTCTCTGAAGCACCAGTGAAGTGGCCTGGGTTTGAGTGCAGGGAGAGTCAGACAAGGATTTCAGTGGGTATCTTAAGTGAGAGAGAATCATTCCTCTTATGTTTTACAGTATGTACGGCTTTGAACTGGAGATTTAGGAGAATGCTGGAAGGTTATTTAATGCTCAGCTCTATCTAGAACTTTCCTCCAGTTTGTCAAGCTAGGCAGAAAGTTTTAATAATTGAAATAGTGGGTCTGACACATCTCTACTGCTATACTTGGAGAATGGATAAAGAGCACAGACTGTGTGGCAGATCTTGTGAAAAACGTTCAAATGGCTGACAACTCACATATGAGCTGATGAATGACTCAAAAAAGCTTAGCTCTCAGTCTTACTATTGGCACCCACAAGGAATCTGATTCCAGACACGTGTCCTTTTGTGGTTAGGAAATCCATAGCTTTCCCCTGTGCTCAGCTGTTGGGAGATCACAAGACAGAGGATGTAAGTGCACCCCCCTGCTGAGCCATGTCTGGCTTTCAAGGGAAGCTGCCAAGGACAGAGAGAGCCAGATACAACCTACTGGTCCTTCTTCAGCAGCTTCTGTGGTCAGGATGGCTGTGCCCCACCTCTGACAAGTCAAGTGGTCTCTCTTCTCTTGTGTTTGGGCTTTTGAACACGCCTACAGGTAATAAATTGTATGTGGCTTGAGACAAACCATACTGTTGACTACTCCTTGACTTTCTTTTGTAAATTTATATGGTCCTTTCATGCTGGGGAATCAAAAGCCACCACAATCTCAGTTATTATGCCACTTCTACACTTTGGGAGTTTTGTTGGGAGGTGATGGAGGCAAACTTCCACCTGGGGGACCAGATGTGATTAACTGTTTTCCACTGTAATGAGGTACTCATTTGTTCCTTTCCTTCAATTTTGCTATTTTCTAGACTCCTGTACAAACTGTTTGTTCAAGACTTCTTTAAAGTGAGGATACCATACTGGTTTAGTCTGAATGCTTTTGGTACAGCTACTGCTTTCACATAGTCTGGGTTGTCACTCAATAAGATTCCTTATGTCATCACAAGGCATGATGAAGGGCAATTTTTTCAAATGATCACAAAGAAGGTGAGATGCAGTCAAAGTTTTTTAATACTTCCATTGAAAAGATATGCACTGGAAATTCATAATAAAATACTAATTAATAATGTTGTTAGCTAACCAAAGACTTTCACTGCAAAGTCCTTAAAGTGAAGAAGTTAAAAATGTCCCATTAAGGGAAGAGGCTGACTGTAAGATTGTTCAGTTGCTTTGTTTTCAAGTGAAATGCAATCCTGACTTCTAAAAGTGAAGGGTGAAAAAAATCCCCAGCATTTTTCCAGTATGATTGTGAAACAAAGAGGAGATAAAGAAAATCACGGCTTTTGAAACTGTGGAGGATTTTTCTGAGGAAGACTTTGAGACAGTCTTAGAATAAGTAACTGTTGTCTGCAACAAAGGCATGCGATGCACGCACGGCAGGACCAGGTCATGAACTGCATTGAATTGTGCCACAAAACTGCTCTGCAGGGCAGCTGCAGCAGCGAGGAAAGACTGCGTGGGATAAGCTCTCTGTACTTGATGCTGTAGGAAGTCTTCGGCCTCTTGTTCTCCAAGATGAGCTTTGCATTTGGAGTATGTTCCTCTGAGGTGCGAGGGGTCAAGGACATTAGCTGGGACATAAGAGGGAAAATGGGCCACTGTGAAGAGGCATCAGCTGCTGTTTGGAGCAATTTTGGGTGTGCTGCTTCTGGCGAGGTCCAGAATCAAGAGGTTCAGATGGAGAAGTTTCACATTCCCATCTTAGCAATTAGTAAGGCCAGAGGGTCCTCATGTCCTCATGCAGTGGAGGGCACGGCCGGAGGTTTGGGGCCAGTGGAAAATGCAACACAAGTTTAGGCCCACCTGAGCAGAAAGAGGATTTATGCCCACTGTGAAAGCCAGACTGGGGGACACATCCCTGAAGAGACCATGGCAGTGATGTGAGCTGCCTTGCCTGGTCTCCAGGTGCCAATGTGCTCAGCAGCAGTTTCCAGAGGGTCAACCTGCCTCTGCTTTGATGTGCAGGGCTTGGTATGTCCTCCCCAAATATGCTCAGCAGACAGTTATGGCTTTTGGGGGATCTAAAATGCACATAGATGAGAGTGCCCTTCTCTGCCATGGGTTAGTGGGCACCAGAAAGAGCAGAGCAGCCCTGGAAAATTTCCTTGCTTTATTCCAAGCTTGTTTTATTGATGCATAACATGGTGAGAGTCCAGTTGCTGCAGTAATTGGTTTTATTGGGTGCATCTATCCAACATGTGCTAAAAAATAGACATAGAGCAGCTAGAAAAATATTCCCATGTCTCCTTCCCACCTGGAGTGGGTCTCCTCCAGGGACTCCTCCAGCAGCACTTCCACCTCCTCGCTGTGGCCCATCCCATGTACTAAGCTAAAGGCATGATCACAGTTGATATCAGCAAAAGTCATGCTCTTGTTACACATCAGAAACTCCCTGTCTTTGGGTCCTGTACTTGTGACTTCTCAGCGTGCATCACAGTACATTTTGTGCCCATTTCCTGGCTGAGATGACTCATGTGGTGGAATGTCATTTTTCTCAGTGTATGATGGCAGTAACTGAATAATTTTAATGCCTCTGAATGACAAATTTTTTGAAACATGTTTCTGTTTTGTTGTAGTAAACTCAATGGGAAGGCTGAAGCTGTTGTGTTTTTAGAATTCAACTTCAGTTGGTGACTGTTTTTTTTCCTGATTTTTCTTCTTTCCTGATTTCATCTGGTAGTCTATAACACTTGAGATATGACTGAGTAATGATTTCTTTGGTAATAGTCCTTCCTTGTATTAAAATGCAATATTTTTGCATTTTAGAAGGCTTTCTAAAACCCAAATTGCTTTTCCTGGGTGAGATGCCTTTCTTTTTTTTCCCTTCAGTGTGTTTAATTTGGGGGCTATTCAATGCAGTATGGTTATTCTTTCCATGGTTTACATGGTGATCAAGTAATTTACAGAAGAAATTTCCTTTTTTCATAAGATTTTAGCATTGAATTCCATAACAGTACATACTACTCAAAAATAAGTGTCAAGTAGCATGGAAGATGAACTGAAGTGAGAGTGAGACATAAGCAAAGTATCTGTCATACTTAGCAGTTTTGAAACCTTCAGTCTCTCATTTCATAACTCTGAACTAATGAGAAACTCTGAAATTAAATTTGTGCAAAGCAAATGCACTGACTTGGTGACTTTGATACATCTTGAATGGCCTTTCGAGAGAAGCAGAGCTGGCAAGTGGCAGTCTGAGGGGTATTTCACCATTTACCCAGAACACCCAACTACTGATGCCCAGGCAAAGAACATGGTTCTGCCTATGCCTCCTACACAGCACATGGAAAGAAACAATATCCTCTAGGAGCTGAAAAAAATTAGGGGCTGAGCTTCTACCCTGACATGTGCTCTTATTTTAGCACAGAAAGGGCCATTAGAAAGGAGAGAGGAAGCAGAGCTTGCAGGGGACAGGAGCTCCCTGTAGTACCCAGGGTTGGTCTGGGCTTAGGTGTGGATACCTGTGACCCTGGAGAGCAGGTGGAAATGTGGGAGGCCTTGGACCTCCAGGGCAGGGCTTGGGCAGCCCTGTGGGCTCCTACCCTTGCTAATGCCATAGCTTGGAAAGCTTTCCAGCTTTCAGGCTCTTCATGATCATCATTACTTTCTTCAGAGAGCTTTCCTGAGTGCTGCCATGTGCCTTGCACCACTGGCAGTGGTCCCAGTAGCCTCCCAGCCAGAAGATGGATCTCCCCAGGCCTGAGTTTGGGTTCAGTCTGATTTGCCACTGGTGGGGCAGTCCCTTCATGGGCATCTGGCACTGCCTTACCTGACCCTGTGTCTACCCTACAGCCAACCCTGCTTTTCTTTCCCTTGGCACTTTGTCCTTCTCCTTGAGGAAGTCTGACTTGCTGAGGCTTTGCTGATGAACGAGACGCTGTATGCTTGAGCTTATCCTTACTTACTTTTATTTCCCTTTTATCCTTTTAAATCACATACAGAAGTCAAATCCATTACTCCCATTCTGAATGCTGTTTAACGAAGACACATGGTTTTAGAGAGGACATCACAAAATGGAGACTTTACAGTAATGCACTCTCAGGTTTCATCACTCAATATGAAATATATGTGCCTTCTTTCTTACTTTAAGGCATTTTCTTTTAACTTCTCATCTCTAGTGCCTGTTATGTTGTTCTCTTCTTGTTGCACCTTCCTTTTCTTTCCTTCCTGTCTTTCATGTTCCTTAATTTGTGCTAAAATTTTCAACTGTTTTTTTTTCTGTTTTTCACTTTTTGCTTGTAAGAGCAATCACAGATCAGCATCAAATAGCTATATGAGTTCTAGTAACTGTTTTTTATCTCTAGAGACTTTAAAATTTGTCAGAACATCCTGATAATATACTGATTGAAATTCCCTCTAAAGTCTCAATTTAATACACACTGTTGTTTCCCCCGTAACTCTTTGCAGACAGACACTGATGTTTTTATTTAACCTCTTGAGAAGACACAAAATGGGAAACAAGCAAGTAACAAGCATTTCCAGATCCCAATGCTATAAATCTGTTTTGTTTCCCTTCTGCTTACAAAAGTGGCAAATTATTTATTTTATTATCTGATATCACACCAATAACAAGAGGAGTCTGTTCCATGCAGTCCAATTATGAAAAATTGCCTGAGATAAAATGACTCACAGTGGGCCTGTTTTTCATGGCACTATTTCAAGGAAATATTTACCTGCCTGAAGTAAGGAGAATTTACTCTTATGCTGGCAGCTGAAAATTTCCAATCAGAAAAAAAAGAAATTAGCAGATAAAATGTTAGTCAGTCACAGTTGTTCGGACCATTTTCTTGATGCATGAAGTCTAGTTGGAATCCAGATGTGGAATTTTTGTAACTTCAGCCAGTGGTAGGATTTAGGGCATTGAGAGGGATTGGAGGGTTCTCTGAATTCCTTTCCAAGCTGGTTTTCTGAAAAGCTTAGTACAAGTTTGACTACTCAAATGCTTTCTGTTCAGATGTGAGAATGTAAGGGGATTTGATTCTTCTAGGTTTGGTGTTTTAACTGGTTAGTGGTAAATCAGCTAAAAGACTGCATCATTCCCTGGATATGTGTGAAGCATTGGTGGAAGAGAAATGTTAGCAACCTATATCCATAACAAGATTAGAATGTCAGTTATTTTATTTGGCTATATTCACTTCCAAATGGCTGGATCCCGTCTTGTGCAGTGTCACAAAATGGAAGTATCTAGAAGATGCAGAAATCAGACTTCTTAGCCAGACAGCCATGTAACAGAGGATTACTTATTTTTTCCACATTATTACAAAAAATCGCTAATGTCTTGACCTCCATTAGAAGTGCACAGCCTTTTGAGGCTTCAGCCTTTAGGAGCAGCTGATGAAATGCATCAATTCTGTTCATCAGGCTTTCATATCAGGGTGGAAATATTCTGAGTATATGTACATGGGCGTAGAGACAAGTATAGAGAGAGAACGACTGTGTTGGTCTGCAGCTGCTTCAGAACACTCTGTCCTGTCCTAACCTCACTCCTGTGCCTCCCACAGACCATGGGGGCTGAATTTTCTGCACCATCCTGGCTGCTAATATGAGCACTGATGCTGCACAGGCTGGGTGTCCTGTGCGGAGAGGGGAGGTGGTTTGAAGGACACAAAACCAAGAGCCTGCATCATCAGTGGGGGACTGATCCACTGCTGGAAACAAAGAGCATTTCGCAGCTCAGCAGCATGTTAGTTAAGATTTAATGCTCAGCATTAAAAAATGGAGGAAAAAAATGTTTTCTAAACATGTTTATGCAGCACGGAGGATAAGGCTGTCACTTTGGGTGCAGACCAAGTGTATGAGTTTCCTATTCACCTGAAAGGTGGCACATGCAATTAGCCCTAAGGGTTCCATACACAAATTTCCACTCCCCAGTCCTAGTAACAACTCTGCAGCCATTCTGGATACTGAGAATGAAAAGAGAGCAAGGACAGTGCATTGCTGGGGCTTTCAGTAACAAGCAAAGCAAAATTTGCTTTGTTTTTTTCTCTCCCCATTGTCAGTTAGTATGTTCTTGGGAAAATGCTTTACTTCCAGATCAAGTGGTTAAGATTAATGATTTATAGCAGAGGAACCTGAAGATGGTTTACGAGGATGGGCTTCTGTCGAAATGGTGGTGGTGGTGATGGTAATCACATATTCAGGTTCATATATGTAGTATTTTTGTGTGCTTTTGTCTGGATGTGTTGCTGGAAGTTTATACTAAGAATATCTTCTTTGAAATCAGAAAATAACCCTTTTCTGTCTCCTTTGTGTCTTAGAGAATAGCAGTAGACACATTCCATCCTCCTGAAAAATTCATTCTTGTTCTGGGAATTTCTTTGGCCTCAAGGCAGCACATTTAGAAATGTACTTTCAAAAGAAGAGCAAGAAAGATTTGCTGAGCCACCGCCAAGTCTTGCAGAGGTCCCTGCCCTGAGATGGTCTTTTTCCCCCAGATAAACCTCCACAAGCCTGAGCTCCTTGCTCCACTCAGACCAGCCTTCACTGTGTTGTGGTGCAGTGGGCTTTGCTGGAGAGGAAGCCTTGATGTCTGATGCAACCCAGCCAGGATAGTTTGCCATGTGCTGTGGTTTGCCACATACCGTGGTAAAAAAAAAAAATAGAGTAAAGCAATTCCTGCTCTACAGAGTGCAATCCTGCTTTGAGGCAGACATGCAGGTACAAGAAGGTCTCACAGACTGTGAGGATGAAAAGAAGAGCTGTTAATGAAAGAAAGAGAATGCAGTTAACAGGATCATTTTTGCCTGGAGCACTTATAAATCAGTGGAGAGGTTAAAAAAACCAACAGTGCTGCAGCAGTGATGGAGTGCCTCCAGGGTGCCTCTGGGTCCAGAAGAAGGCCTGCAGGGTGTCCCAGGAGGATGTCCACCTCAGATGAACAGAGAGCTTCATATTCAGGTTGAATATGATCCTACCGGAATGAAGCAGCAGGGCTGATTGAGGGCTGACTGAGGTTGACATCCTCTCCTGTACCAAGTCTGTAAGCGCTCACAAAAAGGCTGTTATAGGCCACAGATGAAGATGCTTTTCCTCTTGTTTTTGGCTTATGAGACAACCTTTCTAAGAAAAGTGTCCAGCTTCTGACCTTTCTGATGCTAGAATAGCAGTCTGACCACTTCAGCCACCTGATGTTTTGTGATGGGCATGTGTGGTATCTCACATCAGTGTGGTCTTCAAAGGCAACAAGACCACACAGTTTCCGTGTCCATTGGTATTTTCTTCCATCCATCCATCCATCCATCCATCCATCCATCCATCCATCCATCCATCCATCCATCCATCCATCCATCCCTACATCCATCTTTCCATCTGTCAGTCTCTTCTGCCCAGTAAATATTGAGAAATTTCAGTTCTGATGGAGAGAACTCAAAGATGATGTATTCATATTTATATCATGACATTTGACCTCTATCCACTCTCTGGAAAGAGGAGAGACACCAATTAATGTCCCTGCATAATGAGAGGTTGCAGTGAGAGGTCAAGTATATTTGTTATTTGGAATCAACTCAGCACCTGCTGTCCTTTCTTCTGCTGGTAGGCAGGAGTGTGGCAGTCTATAACGATGCTGCTAGACTTGTGGTGATGTTGTGCTGGCTGGCTGGAGACCTTTGGGATGCAGAACACTTTTCTCTGGAAAGCCAGTGAAAAGATGGATGCATTTTACTCACAAAACACTCAAAAATAATCCATTGGAAAAAATAAACCAGATTTATATATATAATAACAAGAAAGTTCTGTATTTGCAGAAGTTGTTCACAGGCAATGTGCCAGGCTGTGTCTTTCTTGGAGACCACAAACTAATTTGTGCTACATCTTTGCTTGCCTCAGGTAGCCAAAAATGTCCAGAAGCAATAGGATGGGCACAGGATGGCTTTCACATGGGACAGGCAGACCCAATTCCAGCTAGATGGATTACCATTCTGGGCTGAAGATGGTGAATATTTGTGCTAACCTTGGTGGTGTCGCAAGGACAGCTCTGAAACCTGCCTTTTTCCTAGCATTGCCTGCAGGGAAAGGGCATCCTGGTTTTCCTCTTTGGCTGGGTTTTGGACATCTCCAGGATGACTCAACAGCACCAGGTGGATGTCGCCCTGGTGGGACAGAACTCTAGTCCCTCTTCCCTGTCTCTGAAGGGTAGTGAGTCTGGTAGTGCTGCTGTGTGCACTGGTTATGACTCACAATGTGACTAACCCATGCAGGGAAGCAGAAATCTGTGTTACCTCCTTGTGTAGAGCAATGAGAAGATTCCTCAAATACACTTTGAAATATTGTTCAGAATGGGATGTCAAGATCTGCCAAGTGGAGACATGACAGAAGGTGGTGAAATGCAGAGCTGATCAAGTTTTGGAAGGATTGAAAACATTCATTGCCTAGGCCACTGCAATGCCCCCCTGGGAATATGCACACAAGGGTAGAAGTGTTGCATAATGGTTTATGAAACTCCTATTCAGAAATGCTCCAGATGGCACAGGGATTCCCCCAGTTGCGTGATTATGAACTGCTATCAGTTGGCAAAAAATGATATTGAGAGAAAACTGCCTGGGTGGAAGTGAACCCTTTTACATTTCCTCTAAATACTACAGTTGCTCTTTCCCACTACTGCTTCTTTGGTCCCCAAGGCATCTTCCAACAGGGGCTGCACGGATGAGCTTTTCATGGCACCAGTGTCACTGGCATAAGGCTGTGCTGTCCTAAGATTCACAGCATTTGCCTAAGTCTGCCCACATTTATTTTTATCCAGGCAATTGGGAACCATTCTCATGAAATCCATGCAAGGTATGCAGTACTAGCCACATTGGCCACAAGAGCTTCACAGCTGGCTCAAGGCAAACCAGCTTGGTGCCACTGCTGGGTGGCTTGAGCCTGTCCACTCTTTTGACCACTGGTGTCAGGAGGGTCTGTGCACTACCTGAGCAGGACAGGCTGCTGGAGTGGCTCAAAACTAGGCTTTTAAACCATTTGGCTTGCCAGGTGATCTGACATGCTGTAACACCTTGCTCAGAGTATTTGTCACCAGGCTTGGTTGTCTCCATGATGCTCTGTCACAGCTGCAGCGTTAGCAAGTATCCAACTTATTTCTGTTAAGGCACAATGGGCTGCATGTCATGCAGGGACTGAAATTACAGCTGTGCTCTATGGGCACAACACTACAGCTGTCTCCTCTTTACATCTGTAGCTGTTGTCTTTCTTGGCTCTTTTTTCCCCTGCTTTAAATACTCAGCATTCCTGGCTGTGGTGTCTAGGGAGATGGCTTTCTCAGATCAGAAGATGGTTGTTTGTCATTTGGATAAATAGAAACCTATGTAAAATTTCAATAAATATAAAGATTAAAGCCAGTCATAAATGAAACAACTAGAACCCTCTCAGGCTGGGGTCCTTCAAGTAAGATAATCACAGTTTTAGGTATAATAAAAAGTGAAATTTCTTGACACTTGCTGCGTTTGACCCAGTGTTTGTCCAAAGCAGAGTTTAACATGTTTGAAGTCTTGCACAAGGTGATATTCCCATGAGTAGTTGCATCTGTTTGAAGTGCTGGTTGTGACCAGTGCAGTCTGACTTCTGTCTGGCTGATTTCCTCCTCTGTGTATACTTTGCTTTCCATGAATCCTCATGAGTTTCCGAAGTTTTTTTTTCCGTGAGAATGTGTGTGACCATAACTGAATTATTTGTCTATTTGAAAAAAGCAAGCACAGCTGGAACAAATTAAATTTTTTAAGTCATCGTGAGTGTTTGAGAGAATAATTTTTGGTTATATTCCCTCTACTCTGCCTTTTCTGGGTGATACTTGCACAGAAACATGGAAAAATATTTCTTTTCCTTTTGATAAGACCACTACATGTCTCAGCTTTTAATTGTGATAAAAAATCACCTTTGACAAATCTACCCATTTAAAAGTCAACCTCCATTTATTGAAATGAAATAAAGGAATTGAACTTCAGTTCTCCCAGAGAATCACTCTTCTCATATCCTGAGCACACATTACTTCTAGATCTCTGTGGAATGCAATAGGAGAGAGGTTACTGAATTGAAGTTTCAAGCACAGAAGCAGAGCTCTGGCCAATTATATTTTTTCAGGGCTGAAATTGGACTAGTGAAAAAAAGAATATCAAACCACAAACCAATGTGATGCAGAATCAAATCACTTCAGGGACAAAATGATTCTCTGACTGGAAAGGTGAGGGAAGTGATGCTGTATTTTTATCCTTAATATCTGCCTGCCCTTCATACCTTGCTTCCTGCCTGTCTTCTATCTTAATCTTTGTTGTGTGGCTGCTTAAAATTCAGTGATTGTACCAAATATTGAATGTCAGAGTTCTTTTGCCTTTTGATTACCGGTCTTGTTGAGGGTGTGTTGGACAGTCATGTGGAAGCTCAAACCACGTGCTCCTTCAGGACCTCTTGAGGATGATTCCCAAGAGGTCACCTGCACAGGACAGGGCAGAACAGACTGACTGCCAAATGTCCTGTTTGCTGCAGTGAGATGTGATTTCATGATCAGCTGTTTCGGAGTCAGTGCTGACTTTCCCTTATCTTCCTGTTCCTGTTTGAAGGGCACTTATATTCCACAGTTTGTATAAGGTGGCAAGCTGCTATTTTCTTCAAATATTTAATTTTGTGTCAGGTTTTACTACATTTACTTCCTTTCATATCATACCTTGCCCCAGGCAGCCTGTGCACCTTTACACAAGATTCAGATGCACCATCTGGGAAGCAGTCTGTAGGTGGTTGTGGAACCCACACATACAGCTATTGTTCTAATTCAAGGTTCTAGTGCCTGCATTAATCATCAGAATGACTCCCTTGTGTTGCATTTTTAAAGAAAGTCTAAATTACTCTATTTGTTGTAATTAATTACAGTCTCATTTATATCAACTTTTCTTACACAAATTATTTCCTTTGATGCAATGTAAATGACTCAGTTTTTACAGGCCTTCGGTTATGGTGCCATCTGTGCTTCTGTTATTTCAGGAAATTTTCATTTTGTGACTCTCTTCATGTACACATCACAAATGTGAAATACATGATGCAAGAAGTCATCACTGGGTTAAATCTAACAAGACACAGGCAACCTCATTATGCTGAGATAAAATGTTCAGAAAAATAAATCAATGATTTGCAAAAATTACTATCGTTTCAGAGGAAATATTTTTATTCTTTGTATCAGTCAACTGATTATTCAGATAGTGCGAGTTCTCTACAAGTAGTATTTGCTTATCCAAATGAGATACAAACCCAATATGCCTGGATAGTTTATATATTGTTTGAAAAGTTATTTCAAAGTCCTATTAACCAAATGATTTTAGATAAAACCACTGCTGAAGACTCAAAGTTTGTGCTATGGACATTTCAAGGGCACTTCAGACTAGCTCCAGACTGTTCTCATGGATTGGACATCCACTAGCAGTTGAAGCCCACCTTTGGATTTAGCTTCATCCAGAAAGAGATAAGTTTGCATGCTCCACTCTTACACAGCAATGGAAATCAATGTTACATAGGGGTCATCATCAGGAGATTTTGCTTCACAAGCTGGGTTTTGATTTGAACCAAAAAGCTCCTGTAAATGCGCCTAGACATTGCTTATAAAGACAACTGATAAAAAAATGTCTGTCAAAACCATTTCTTTGTGGAACATAGGAATTCAGATAAAATTAAATGATTACGGTGAAGTGTCACCATTCTACACTCCCCCCAAACACCCCCAAACCCCCATATATGTTTTGTCAAAAGTTTTAACTAATAGTCACAGATTTCAACTCATACCTTTTCTGTCAGGGGCAGCCCAGGGCACTAAGTGTCTCCATGGAGGTGGGGGTAGGCTGAGGCTGGGCAGGACATCTGGTGGAATAGGTTAGCATCTAGTGTAGTCACAGCAAAGCTGTGGTGTAGCTAAGGCAGGGACTGAGGACAGGACTTCAGATCAAGGACAGCTTCAGAGAAGAAGGGTGACCCTGGCCCAGGCTTTAAGTGGGGTCACCAACCACCCAAACCCCAGCCACAAAACCCCCAGGAGCAGGGGAAAATACGTTCAGGACTCCGGCACATGTAGAATAATTCCAAACATCCATCTTAAGAAGCAAATACTCTGCTTGCACTGATAAGTGAGACAGAGACTTTCAAAATTATTACATGTTATTGATCTCCCACTTGGCTGCTTTCTGCATTATTGCTTTAATCTGGAAGGATTTTAACTGCAGTGGAGGAGATATTGCATATTGCCCCGGAAACGGCTGCACATTGTATCAAGGGATACTATGTGAGGGAGCTGGTTTCAAAATCCTTTCCATAGAAAAATTTCCACTCTGAGAGTCCATGCCTTAATAAATACTGGAGACTTCAGTACTGAGAGCTGGAGGTTTTTTGTGGGTGATGGACATCAGGCAGCAATAAGGTGGGATCATGAGAAAGTAATTTTTTTTTCTGTAGTTTTGCACTGAAACAATAAAAAAAGAGAGTTGATAGGCTCCAAAGAAGATGGCTAGGGCGCAGTTTGGACTTACTGTTTTCTGTGGACTGAGTTACTATTTTGGAAAGAAAATCACTTGCCTGGGATATGCAGGGAGCCTTAAAAGTGAGGGAGCAATGGGAAAAGGTTCTCAGACTCTTGGTTAATTGAGATGTTCCCCCTGATCATTAGAAAATAAAACTATCTTCTGTAAACTCTAGTCACCTGGGAAGGTAGATAATTGAGATTGTTTACCAAAACAGTAAGATTTTGTTTGGAAGAAATAATAAAATAAAAATGTGCATTGTCTGGTTGTCTTTTCACCCTTTATATTAAACTTGGGTGACATTTTTCAGTTAGGGTTTTGAAAATTTTGTTTAATGGGGACATGAAAAGAGAAAGCAAAAACAAAACCACAATGTCATGACTCTAGAACTGACCCTTTCAAACCAGTTGCTGTAAAATTTGCAATGAAGTCATGAGGAGCAGCAGTGATGGGCAAGGAACAGGATATGATGCTCATCTAAATTAGCTCAGCTCCCCTGTACTAGAGTGCAAGACTTTACAGTCAACTATTGCCAGGAATTTATAACCAGAATAAATATGACTTGCTTATATCTTTCAGCATCTTAATTAGTTATGATGCCCTCTTCCTAAAGACATTACAGAATCAGAACTGGTACCTGAGCTAAGAATTATGTTCCCTCATATCCTGAATTCCTGGGGCAGGATGCTTAGCACATTCAAGCTCGCCTTTGTTTACACTGTTAACTTTTACAATGCTGATTGGGCACATGTACAGATTTTTTATTTTTTTTTTCCAAATACTGAGAGAGGATTAATGAAGAATCTTCATCCTGCAGTCTTGGGAAGAATGCTAAATTGTGCATAGTACTTTTGGCACCTTTGGAAAATGGAACAACATCTCCCTCAGCTAAGGAGCAAGAGGCAATAGGGCAGTGCTGGGTGTGTTTTAAAAGCCCAAACAAACATCCCAGGGAACAGGCAGGTAACTGCAAACAGCTTGGCTGAAAGAGGGGCAGATTTGGGGTACAGCACTGCCTGGCTTGGAGGGGAGCCAGTGCTCCATGCAGCAGGTTCTCAGGTGCTACAGCCTTAAGCAGTCAGAAATGGCTGCAAGACCTACTTGGCACATAAACTGGGTACATCCATAGCACTTTAAAAGGGTTTGTATGTGTTTTAATACCCATAAACACTAATTTTCAGCTAGGTCAGTTTACAGATCAGGAGAACAAAGTCTATATCAAAGCTGGCAGCAGGTGCCCCTCAGAAAGGGCTGTCCCTGGCTCTGTCAGACAGGGCTGTGCACTGGCCCAGGCAGTCAGTGTGTTTAGCTGTTCAAGAGGATTAAAACAAGCTCATTGGATTTGTCACTTGCAGAGTTTTATCCAGCAATCACATTTAATTTCCCAGCTCTCTCTGCCTGCAACATAATTTCTACATCTGTATTAGGTGTGTGGAAAGCAGGGAGAGGTGGGAGGAAACATCAAGGCTCAGAAAGAGCCACTGTCAAATTAAATATAATTTAAATCCTTGAGGCTGAAGCTCTAACAGAGTGATGCAGTGAATAACACCAGGTGCATGCTGGCATGAGGACCAGAGCTCACTGGTTGCTATTCTCCCAGTGTCTGCCCTGCTCCTAGCAGGTCATGGCTCTTTTTTGGAGGTGTGGACCTGCTATTTTGTTCTATCTGCTTAACCAATGAGGGTAGATCTGTTATCTCGTCGATTTCTTCCTGCCCAGCTCCATTTTCTCTGCCATGAGAGTTTTGGTTCCCCAGTCTTGTCCAGGGTTTAAAGTCCCCCTGCTCATGCCCCTGCATCTTCCAGCACAGTTTGTGTGCAGGCTCGAATTCTGAGTGTGCTGTCACCCCTTACATGGTGATTAAGCCTTTCAAGTTTATGGAAGTGCTTCTCTTCTCTGCAGTTATCTCTTACCCAAGTTATCCAGATTTAATTGCTTTAATCATTCCTCAATTCCTTCCAGACAACCAAGTCATTACTATTTGATTTTTGCTTTTAATTGTTTCCACTTTATCCGTGTTCTAGCTTTGTTTTGTACTCCAGGCACGTCTAGAGACCTCAGAGCTTATGAAGACTCTTCTGGTCTTTCAAGTGGACTTATGGATGACCCCAGGCAAAGGGTTAGCCAAGAATCTGTCCCCCAGACCCAGCCACTCCCAGTCACTGGTGCAGAGCAAGAATAGACCTGCTGCCAGCCTGCTGTCTGGGGAGCAGGAAAAAGCTAAAGAGGAGTTTGGGCTGGAGATACAATGGATGTGCAGGGCAGTGTCCCCCAGGAGATCTGCTGGGTGTCCCCAGCTCCCAGTGATGCTGGGAACAAATCTAAGAATGGTGTTTTTCCATGTGCAAATGCTAGGAAGTGTCTGGAATGAATGTTTTGAATCACTTTATGATATGTTACATCATGTCTCCAGGTTTTTTGGAAGCTTTCCATCCATATTATTTCTTTGGAGTTTATTTCTAGTTTTTAACTTTTGGGGTTGAAGCAAACGTCTTGAAAGTAGAGTCTGATGGCTCAGAGATGAATGCTAAATTTCGGAGTCTCTCTTTGGTTGAACCCAACCCAACCCAAGCTCACAGGCTTCCTGGGGCAAGAGGTTGGTGAGTTTTGACTCTGGAGTTTCATACTTTTTATTGTCACTACTGCCCAAATTGTAAATTAAAGTGCAACCCCACACTGCAAAGAAAGGATAGAGTTGCTTAACATGTAGTGAGAGGTATGTCTGTGAGGAGACACGTGGAGTGAGCACTTCTATTTTTTTATATTTCTTTCCATGCATCTTTCAATTTATTAAATATTAATAATTTGTTGCATCTGGAAATTGACATTAGGTAGAAGAAATAGAATCAATTTTTAATAAATATGAGCAATAAATAAAACATTTAATAAATTATGCATGGAAAAAGATTACTGAAAGATTAAATAATGATCTTGTATACATACTCAAGTTATTATTTATTAATAACTTTTTGCAGCACAGCATTCACGACACTCAAGAAAAGTACAGTTTCACCTGAAAAGTAAACCAGAAAAGAGGGTAATTGCAATTTTCCATTTTGTACCTCATTCAGATTAAATGTCTTTCATGGATGAGAAAAAGAAAATATTTCCTTTCTCTTGTCCCAGCCCTGGAAATGCTGTATACCCCAAACCCCACCTGCTACCAGCCTGAGGCTTTCTGCAGGACAACTCTTGTGAGTCTATTACTCCCTCCTAAAATATGTAACATAAAAAATAAAACACCAAAACTGAAAAATCCAGCAGCAGTCAGTTTAGAGGAGTTTGGTTTTTTAATCCTCTAAATGCATTGGTTTTTACAATACTAAATTTTCATGCCAAGGAAGTCAGGTGGTTGTATCAGAGTTGGCTCCTAAGGTGCTAAACTCTGTTATGAGGCAATAGAGTTACTAGATCAATAACGGATCAATATATTTGCAGCTGATGTGATTATTACTGAAAAGGTTTGGCTTTCAGCAATGAAGATTCAAATATAGTTCAGGCACCTTCCCCTCTACTCCCCCCAAAAAAGTGCTTTAAAGCTGTACAGTGCTTAAAAGTGCTGTGCAGAAAAAATAGGTTTTGATTGCTAGAACTGAAATGAGCAGTTTAAAAGCAGATTTCTATAATTATTAATGACTATCTGATGCAAAATATTAGTAGAAATATGGAGGTTTTTTTAGTTTTAATGTATGTAGGCTGAGTTTTTCTGCAGACCAAAGGAGTGGGAGTAAAAAAATCCTATCGATTTTTTTTTTTTCAGGAGTAATTGTGTGTCAAGCCTTTTAACAATTTTTTCAGATACCAATTGGCTTACTCTTTTTGCATCTCAGTGTAGTGCTCAGTGGAAAAACAGTCTGGAGCAGCAGATTGGGACCTGCTGTGGGCCTCCCAGAAAATGGCCATGTCTGCCTGCAGTCTGGCACCTCGTTAGCTTCTAAGCAGAATTAGCTCAGTGATATATATAACTACTAATTATATTTTAACCTACATATTTTCTGTCTTTTTTTTTTTGCTCATGTTTCCTTCTAACAACTTTAATTGCCAGTGGAAGACTTAAAGGAGGCATTTTATGCAGTCTATGTTTAATTGCTAAGCATTCAGTAAGAAAACTTTGGCATCTCAGTAGAAAAAAAAGTTGAAAAATGCAAAGGACAAGTGGCGGTCAAACCTGACCAGTGGGTTTCTGAATGACACCAAGCCACACCTTGCTTTCAAGTGGGGTGGAAGAAGGCTCTCTGCCACCAGCCGTGTCGCTGCTCTAGCCCAGGGAAGGCTCAGCTGCAGCAGCACTGCAAACAAAAGACCTGGGGCTGATCCCACTTTGCCTGGTCTCACGGGCACTTTAATGCAAGTGTGATTTAAAAGCTGTCTGTCTGCATTTCCTGTCAGAGGGGACAGGATTACATGTATAAAATCAGATTATGAGCCTCGATACAGTAATGTGTAAGAGGAGGATGGGGGGAATTGGACCCTGTACCAGAAGCTCCCCTTGTTGACAATTCTGGGATTGCTCACTGACTGAACAGAAATCTCCCTATAGACTTTTTTGTTTTCAGCCTGTTATTATGAGCCTGAAGGAAACCAAACTAATATCAAAGCATGTTTTTTAAGAAACAGAGAGATTGTTTTTCAGCCTGTTCAGGTTGTACATTGCCACTACCAGTGTTGCCAAGCACTCAGCTGTTTCAATCAAAATTAAGCAGATGACTGCTGAACTCACAAACAGAGCTGCCTAGGATGTTGATTACAGTTTTTTGTTGAAATACAGCATCAGAGTCTCTTTAGAAAGTGGCTGGAAGTGATGGTCCTGTGGCATGTAACAGACAATTTCAGGAAAGCCTCTTCTGGAAGGGAATACAAAGAACAAGTACGTGCACCAATGGTAATTTTTCCTTTTTCTCTCAGTACTAGTAATGCTTATCACTGATCCATCCCTATAGCACCTGGCCCTACACTGTGTGTTTGATTGACAGAACAACAATGCTTTACTGAATCCTGCCAGTAATTTTCTTCAAGCCATAACAATTGGTTTCTGCTCTGTGAGCAAGCACACTGGAACACAAAGCCTGAAGAACCACCTTCCTGACCCTGAGGCAGCCTTTATCCAAACCTAAATGTGAATTTTGTCAATAAGGCTGATTTTGTTGTAGATTAGCCCCATCTCCTTTGAGCAGCTGAAAGGACTAAGCAGGCTCCATGTGTCCCTCTATTTCGTGTACTTTATACCACACATTAGGAGGTGTAGAATCTAAGGGAGCTCAGCAGTTTGAGACCACTCCTAACATTTATGTAGTAATGGTATAACATACTAATTGGATCCTGCATGCTCTGGAGAACCAAGAACCTGCATCTTGTGGGAAAACTGATGGCAGTGCCTGCTCCTTCCCCTTCTTTCCACTATCAGCTGAGGAACAGATCTGAGAGGGCAGCAGCACATGTGATGTGAAACCTGAAAGGATTTTACACCAACATCTGGAGTTTCCCACTGGGAATAGTGCTGCTATTAGGTTGTAAACATATGTTTCAGATGACATTTAGAGTAGAGATGGGTGCTGGGGAAAGGAAGGGTTTTACACTCCTCTTGCAATTCCTGGGGGTTTTTTTCCACTTATATGTGAAAGAAATATAGATGCAAAGTGAGAAGCAGGGGAAATGACAAATCTAGTACCTCTAAAATGACCATTTAGATTAACAAGTATATTTTTAAACTCTTGGCAGCACAAAGCACCTCATTGAATAGAACAAAATAGAGGAGAATATTTAATTGCTCAAGATGGATCTTTTGATAGGAAGTACTACAGTGAAATTATGACATTTACTAAGACTCCACCCTCTTACACTGAAGACAGAAATTAAAAAGATGCTGTGGGAGACCATAAGCAAATGTTTCTTTGTGCATGTATAGATTTGGAGAGAGAAACAGACAGACAGACTAGCTCTGTGTGAGAGAGTATTTGACAGTTTAAAAGCTGTTTCAAAAATGTGGGCTGAAATCTTACCCTCAACTAAGGCAATGGACTTTCTGGCTTGAATGGGGGAAGGAGTCCTTGCTGGCATTTTGCTATTTAGACCTCCAGTGAGAGAGGCAGTTGTGTTTAGTTTTACTTGCCAGCTTTCAGCTATGAGAATACTTGCAAAATCCAATTTTTAAATTTTTTTAAAGACACTGGACTATTCTACTCTTGCAAAAAAACCCCTGTGGGCTATGCTACTCTTAAAAAAAATCCCCTGGGATAGATATTCAGGCATCAATGGTAGCAACATCTCTTATTGTTCTACAGATTTATTTTGAGATTGCCGGCTGTGATAACTTTGCAAGGCAGTTCAATGCTTGAAGATAATTCTAGTTTAACAGTGAATGTGGTAAATAAAAATTGCAGATAAGTGTAGCTTAGGTTAAAGCCTCAGCAAGCTTACTGTATCTAGGAAGCTCAAGAAAGACTGAAACTTACAAATTTTGCATGAAAAAGTTGAATTATTCATGCACTGAATCAGTAAATGATGTTAAAATGCCACAGGTGCATTGACCCTCACACAAGAATTATAATCAATGGTTATTATAATTTTTCCTGGATTTGTGCAAGGATAAAGCAGCTCAGCAGCTTTTTTAAATTTCATCAGTTGTTATGAGATGCTGAAGTTTGCCCTCCTGGAAGCTGCCCAATAGTGAGTGAACTGGAAGACTTTTCTGGGTGACTACTTGTGCCACATGGATATAGAAAGCTTCTCAGGGACAAAGAGTGTTTGGAGCGGCTTCCAAACAGGATGGTCCTCAGGTACTGGAAAACATTCTGTGGCCTGGCTTGCAGTAGCAGCCTGCTTGCACTCAAGTTGCTCAGGTGGCAACTTTCCAGTCTGAAAAGCTCATGGCCCACCGCAGTCGGGGTTGTCTCTCAGGAATTTGGCCTGACTTGTCATGCTTTCCCCATTATGATCAGCAGTCTCATGAGAGGTGAAGAGCCAGAAGGCAGAGGAAAAGAGAAATAAAGATGGCTGGTGGTAGGTTTTAGGGCTGAACGCGGGTGCCAGGGCAATTGTCACAAATGCATGATTTTTTTTTCACAGGGAACTCAAATCTGAAGATAAATTCAACCATTGTGAGATAAAAAGTTGCAGTGAGCTCTGTAGCCTGTACAGGCCATATCCCATCCTCATTTCTGGATCTCCTCCAGAGCAGTCTCTGGCCACAGAGCCATCCTCGAGCACTGATGCCAAGAGCTTGCCTCCAGGAGGGCAACACATGCTTGTAAGTACATATTGCTGCTGCTGTTTGACGTCACCAAGTCTATTAGATAACACCATTTCTGTGGTAAAACCGTATCAGCCAGCTGTGATTTAAGGAGCTTTACTCTCCTTTTGCTGTGACTACCATTTGAGGGTGTGACCAACTCCATTCCCTGAAAATGTGTGGAAATGACTGGTCCTAGACACTTGGCCCAGAGTGTAGATCTCAGCAGCTGGACTCAAATTGATGATTGCTTTTGTGTAACTGTTCTGCTTTAGGCTTTATCTAGATGGTGGTAGTGATTTCTCCTGCCACCTTTTTTAAGATGAAACATTAGTTAGATGCTTCTCTTTGGTGACTGTCAGCTTGTGTTTCTGTTCTGCTTCTGTTTGCAAGCACTGATTTGGGCACCATTAAATTATAAAAGAGGCAAGTATTAGAAATGGAAGAATTTTAATGTGTTAAGAGAAAGGCACTTTACTGATAATAGTTTTGAAGTGCCTACCACTTGTGTGAGTTACACAGTGAAAAATAAATTGCTACCATCAAATACGGAAGGCTGAAAGGTGCTTTTAGTCCAGAAATCAGATTCACATAAAAGAATATTAGCCTTTGGTTGGCTGTGCCAAGTTTTTGTCTTCATATTCATTTTACTGAAGGATGAGGCATTAGCTAGTGAACCTGAGCCTGAAGACTTTGTCAGTCTCATCCATCAACAGCAGCAGATACATGAGAGGGTGAGACCAGCCCAGGAAAGTAATTTGCAGTCTGAGTACAGGCATCCTGTTTCAGTCTAGAACTGACTGTAGAGTAGGAGCCTACATTTGCAACAGCACTTAAGTCCTGTTGGGTCAGTGTGAGTCCAGCTAATGTTCACAGTGCAGCCTGGGGAGTGATCCCACTGAGCAGGGATCTAAAGGGTCTATTTTAGGGTATACAGGCCCCTGGGGCTGGGTCTCTGCAGGCTGTGTTGAGACCTTAAATACCTAGTGTGTCTGTAGGATCCTTGATCTCATAAATCTCATGTATGGGATACATACATGTAATTTGTTACTCTCCTCTGTACGCGGGAGTGTGGAGCTGTGTCCTGCAGCCTGTTTTCTTGTGTAGGAAAGACTGGATCCCGACTGCTGTGTGCAGTGTGGTGTGTGACAATAGCCTTGTGACACACTGCTGGCAAGATCTCTGCCCCTAGGTATCATGAAATTCACATAGCTTTCTTTATGTCTTAAACAGCTCCAGTTGCTCTGCCAATCAGTTTTCCCTCTTTTCCTGCTTGGGAATAGAGGACACCTTCCAAACCTGCATCCTGAGAAAGCAAAACACTGGACTGCCTGGCCTCATCCCCAACACGGCAGTGTCACATGGGGTGGCATGGACAGGAGGCACGCTCAGTCCTTGGATGTTGTGAGCTTTCTTCCTGTGTGTCTTCAGAGGTGAAGGACTGAGAGCTCTGTGTCCAGCTTGCAACAAACTCAGTATGAGCAAGTGTATGCTTTCTTGTCTGCTTTCTTGTCCCAAACAAACTAACTAGTGTAGCTGGGAGACTAAACTGAGGCAAGTAACAGCTTCAGTCCCTGTCCTATCATACCTGAGATGCTGTGTGGTCAGTTGGGAAACCAGTGTGAATTTTCTCTGTGGCCTTTTTTGTGAGTTTTGATTATGCTCTTTCCCTTTGAGAGCAGCTATCTGGTTTTCTGGCAGTGACCGTACAAGTGGGAAGGATAGAAATGGAGAACAAGTATGGAACATGTTATTATCAAAAAACCTCCTCAAAATCCTTAGGTCATTTTCACCTTATGTGTGAATCCTCGTGGTCTTTGTTCTGCTGGAATTGGTAGATGTTGACCCAAAATACTTCCAATTCCAAAGCTGCTGTCAGTAGTACTTAAGTACACAGCAATTATCTGTCTCAGAGAAAGCTGGAGAAGTAGCTGTGGGTACAAAACCTCCACCACTCAGCCAGTAACACTGATCACAAGTGATATGTAGGATGGGAGAATATCAGAGGCCCTGATAGGAGGACTGAAACTCAGTAGCTGCACTGTGCTCTTCGAAATGCTTTCAAGCTCTTCAGAAGTGCTTCAGAAGACTGGCAGCTTTAACCAGCATGGTATGTTTCAGGGGATTCAGAAACTCTGATGGACATTTGAAAAATAAAAAAGATTACCCTCTTTAATGTTATTCATCATAGACTGACTGGGTTAAAGGACTAGATAGAAGAGTAAATTGGTGTGTTAACCCCTGCAGAAACGTGAGGCTGAAATGTCTTCTACTCTTGAGTGTTCATCATCACAATTTCCAAGTGTCTTTTGGAAGCGCTAGTGAATATATCCTCAAAGAAGCACTAAATCCTCTGTTGCAGATGGGGAACAGAGGCTAAAAGATTCCATGGTTTAATAAAGATCATGGAGCAGGTGTACATCCTGGATTGACTAAGGATCATTAATGCATCTACATCAGCATTGTAGTCCACTCAGAATTACACTTCTGAGTGAAACTCCTACTTCACCCCACCTCCAGGGACATGGTTGCCACTAAGGAATCATGTTGGGGGGCACAGGCCACACTCCTTTCAGATGCACCAAACGAAGAGAGTGTGTTACTGTTTCTGGTGGGTGTCAAGTCCTCAAGGCCAGAATAAAGCTGGTCTGGAAAAAAGACCCCAAATGTGAATCTCCTCCTCCTGTGTTTGCACTGTTTGATCAGGGAGGCTGCCTCAGTGTCCCCTAACATCAGCACTGTAAGTGCAAGCTCAGGCTTTGAGCATGAAAGGCAAGTCAGACGTAATGAGATCAGCTAATGGCTGGTTGTTAGAAGCATAATGCCCCCTGACTTTGATCTTGCTGAAGGATCACCAGCAGGCAGGTCTCCACTCACAGAGTGCCAGTGCCATTCCTGTCAGAGCGTGGGTTTCGTGCTTAGCAGCTATGAAGAACCAGCTGATCTAGTTAAATCGCTTGAACAGAACCTAAACCACGAAGTACACAAATGAAATTATAGTGTGTTTCCTGGGTAAATGTTGTTTAATCATTAGGGAAACTAGAGCTCTGGTGAGTTAATAGGATGCAGAAAGATGATTTGCTGATTTGGTTTTGGTAGCCTGGAGCTGAAGCCAAGGAGTCTGGGGTTTAGCCATATTTCTGGCAGTAAATATTTGGTCAAAAGAAACCAAACCAAACCTAACTCCACTGATATATGTTTGAGTATTTTAGCAGGTTGTACTCAGATAATAAGTTAGGTACATATATATTACATGATAGATCCTCAAAGAAAGAAAATGTAATATTTCACCCACCTCCTTGTCTTATTGTTAAGTTGTGTTGAATGCATGATGAATAAGGAAACCTAATTGCAGAAGCAGAGCTGCTCTGTGTTTGGTGGATGTGTGGCATACAATGTCCCTAACACAAGGCTCATGAGCAGGGATGGGCTGGGGGGAGAAAATTAGCTGTCACTTGGCTTTTGGAAGAAGCAGTTTTACTTGTACTTCTCATCATTTATTTCTCCATTTATAATGGGATGTTGTGGTTGGGAAAGTGGCTGATATGCATTTGCTAAGCAGCAGCCACAAGGAAAAGAAATTGGCTGCCTAGAACCAAAGGGGCTCTTTTCAGCAGCCAAAATCCAATGTTAACAAAGGGAACAAGGTTTTCAAAGCCAGGCTGCAAAATTAAGGCCTCACTGACAAACTTGGCAACGTCCCTGCTGACTTCAGGAAAACCAAATTTCATCCAAAACATCTAATACAATTGGGAACTTCTTGAGCAAAGAGTATTTTATACTGACTTTGCCTCTCCTGAGTGGACTTTCAGATCGTGAGATTATGTTCCTTACTTGTCTGTCAGTAACTGCTGTAATTTGTGTTCACACCTGCAATTTTGCTGTGATTTAAGCCTGTCCATGCAGCAGTATTAATAGCATTGCTGGGAGAGAAGCCATGATAGGCAAGTCTGTCAGAAAGACTCCTCACAGAGCTTTGAAAACACGGCTCTCTGTGATGCAAAGTGCTGGTCCAGTGCAAACATGCTGTGCTGGCTCAAAGTTATTCAAGAAAAGCTGACATACATCAGCTTTCACAAGGAGAACTTGTGCTGCATGGGTGTCCTCTGCCCTTCTGCTGCTAAAATGAAGTTAGAGTACAAGCATGATGTGAGTGCAAACCCCACCCCTTATGCTGATGGGTTTCCTTTCATGGAGATCCCCTTCTGACCAGGATCACACTGGGATTAACAGGGGTGGACCAGCACTGTCCAGAATGGTATCTGAGGATTAAGGCACCATGGCAACAGCTGGCATGAGCAGCATGACACTGCTGATGGCTTCTCTTCCTCTTTCTCCTTTTTCTTAGTGTTTCTATTCTTTTCTCCTGTTTTTCTACCATTAAGACCACTTGCTGACTTAGTCTCCTTAGCAGGCTCTCAACTAATTGTCCTCAAGTAATTGTCCTATTGAATTTATGTAAGAATTTTAAATTAAGATATTATCATTTTACCAGCCCCTCAGTAGATTACCTGTCAGTGCACAGAAGTGTTACTGCAATCAGTTCCAGTGCACAAATAGTTGCATTACCCCTGAATTAACCCACAAACTCTCTGATAGAGGAGAACACAGATGTGGTACACATTTATTTGTGCTTTAATTTTTACTGCCATTCAAAGCTAATCTAGTTTACAGAAGCCTGACAAGCAGAGGTGTGCTTTATTGTAGGGATGTACTGTAGTGCAAGGACTCCAGTATTTTCAGCAGTACCTCAGCAATACTCTTGCATTACAACCTGCCTTTTACACATGATGAGTAATGTATTCCACTGCACATTTACAATTGAGGGGAGCCTTCCTTTAAATTTTGACAAAGAGTTAGGAAGGAAGTACAAACATATTGACTAGAACTACCTCTGTCCTCCTTAGTTGCAAACTTTATAATAAGCTGATAAGAAAACAAAATATTTAGTCAGGTCAGAGCTGAAGTTCAAGTACCACAGCACATTAAAACACTTGGGATCATCTAATGAGAAGTGGTTAAGCCAAAACTCCACACTAATGATGGAGTTTGTTTTGTATTGTCATTGAATATATATCAAATGTCTTTTGTGGTGCTTTCGGCATAGGACCAGATTCCTATCTGGGTATGAACTTCAACCACCACACAAACTATTCTCAAGGGTTTCTACTGGTCTTCTGCTTCTTGCCCTCCCTCCAAGGAGGAAGCCCTGTAGTGGAGCATCATGTTATTCTCTTGCTCTACTCTCTTGACTGAGTTTCAAACGAAGCTAACAAAGCAGACAGCATTATTTCTGAATTGTCTAGACCTTTGCCCTTATGTTCTGCCTTTTCCATGTTTGCTGCTCACGGCTGCTGGGGCACTGCAATACCCAGTCCTGGGAATGTGTGTGTGTGTGTGTGTGTGTATGAGGTCACAGTCCTTCCAGGATCTGTTCTCACAAGCCATACCTCGATTTCTTGTTGCCATTTGACTCATGGAGATTTTCCCTTCTGTCATTAGGAGCAATGACTCCAGGTAGGGGTGAGCAGGGAAGCACAGTGTGCTGCAGGCTGTCCTGTGGCTCATTAAACTAGAAACCCCAGGTTGACACGGTCTGGCCACCGGTGTTCATATTGATGCTTCCCCAAGAGTCATGTAGGGGAAGTGGCTGCTCTTAGTAGTCCAGGACCATTGGCCAGCATCTCATGTCAATAGTCTCTGAAAGCTCCTATCAGTTACCAAGTCATACAGAAGGACAAATCTGTATCCATTTAACCTATAAGCAGCTGCGTGATTCCATCTGCATGTGACTCCAGATTTAAAAAGATATTTGGGTTGTGAAGTTAGCATGCTACAGCATATTTCTAACAGAAATAATTTCTACTTTTCTCCAGTCAGAGAGGTTATTTTTTAAGATTTTGAGAGTAAAATCTGAAGAGTTTTAACCCTTCTTCTAGGTCTTGCAATGCCAGCACAGCTCAGATAAAGTGGAAGGAGAATGATAAATATGCTGCATTGGTAAAAACACTGGAAACAGCCTGAATTTAAATCTCCTTCTTGTTAGATTCAATATAAGTATTTTGAGATATCCAGATCATTAATTAGTCTTGAAAATAAAAGCTTAGAAAATTGCATCACATGCTTACAGTGGCATTGGTATTTCCTTTAAGCTTCTTGAAAAATTAGCCTGTATTTTGGGAAGAAATTGTGAAATTGTGCTTATTTTCACTTGAAAAATAAGATCCTTTAAAAACATTGATTGCCTCATTATCATTCAAAAATGGCTCTCTCTGTGAATGACTCTCTCTATGAATGAAAGCCAGTTTTAAATGGAGTGTTCCAAAACATTAGAGTAATTATTGACACGGGAAAATAAATATTCACATACTGAAAAGTAAACAGGAAAGAGGAGCATTCATTCTTTCCACGGAATAATTTAGCACATTCTTGAGTGGTAATTGGGTGCACAAGCCAGTGTAACACTGCACACACTGAGGTTTATCTCTGTGGAATGATTTTGAAACCATTACCTCTGTAGCAAACTCTGAGGTGCAGGATGTGGAGGGAGGGAGGCAGGGAGGAAAGGGGTCATAAAGACAGTGTGTACACAGAGTGTATTTTTGCTTCTGTGCAGGAGCTCTGGAACATGTGTTCAGTGGGCCGAAAAATGACTCAACAAAAACATGAATTGTTTTCTTACGTTTTGGGCAGCAATGCCAGTCACTTTATTCTGAGTGTGGAAGCTGTGCTTATCCTACTGAAATTCTACTCTAGACCTTTCAAATATATGAATCATATCCACATATGGGCTTCTGCCTCAGCATGATGTTTCACTTCATTAATAGCTTCATTATCTTGCTAGCTCATGGACCTTTTTCAATGTTGAAGTCAAGTGTCATCATTTTTCTGTCAAACTGCCGGATGTCTCTGCTTGACTTGAGCCATTCACCTGGCTCAGACTCCTAAAATGGCACAGGCCCAGGACAGAAGGAGTCAGGGAGCCTCCTCAGGTGGGAAGGGGTTAATTGCAGACCTGCCAGAGCGTCTTTTGCACAGCTGCAGGGCACAGACACCACTCTGCAAGGAGGTCCTTCTGCAGGGGCACTGCAGGTGGAGAGGGCTTTGACATTACTATAGGAGCCTGCACCTTTCCAAGCACTAACACTAGCACATGGAGGAGTGTTATGGCTGAGGCCCTTTGTTCAAAACAGATTTCTTTTCTTTTTTGAAAGAGTCTTAAGGGTTCAATGGCAATTTTTCTATCTGATCAAAGTACAGCCATTTTAAAGAACAGTGCAAAGCTTTATGTTAACTTATAAAGTCTAGAACAGCATTTTTGTTCAAGATAATAAGGAACCCAGTGGTTAGAGGTCTTCATAGTCCCAAGTTTCTTTGCTTTCTTTAACCCTGGTTATTTGAATCTAGGTCTTCCATGTTCACCTAAATGGTGATCAACCTAAAATGAATGGTTTGGCTATCAAGGGGTTCAGAGGTTTTCTGTCCTTCTCTGTATCTTGCAGGGATGTGATTATTACATGAAAAAAAGCAAACCTCCTCAAACACGTTCCAGGGTGGAAGAGATCTGAATGCTGGTAACTTTCTTTTGAAACTAGAGCTTTGTTTTCTGGAAGCCTATGGGCTTCAAGCTCTTCAGTCTGGAATTTCATTAAGTTACAGTTCATCCAAGCAATTAAGCAAAGAATACCTTTCAGGTTAATATTTGCTAATTCTGTGGGCTAAAATACATGTGGCCATGGTGCATTGAAAACAATTTTTTAAAATAGCTTTAATACAAAGGTAACTTTGCAACACCAAAAAAAGTCAGGATATTCCACCACCTAACATACAAAGACGCTTGTCTCCTAGGAAGGGATCTCCTGCTGTATACTCACATCCTCCTTCTTTGGCAGGATCTAAAGGAAAATCCACTTGACTTCTCCACAGCCCGGTAACCATGCTGAGAGCTGGATCAGGCAGTGCTGGCATACGACCCCCACCAGCATCAGACATGATGACATGAGGACATGCCTGACAAAAGACCTCAGGAGTCACAGGGGACCACATCCCTCACAGAACAGGGAAGACAAAACCATAACTAACTTACATACAGATTTATAAACTTTTGCCATCACCTGACTACAACTCTTTGCATAAAAAATTATAGATTCCCCCTGCTCTTGACTGTGATGAGACTGTTGTACCAAAGGGCTGTCACTCAGAGATGCAGCAGTGGTCCCCTGTCTGCTCTGGCTAACTCATGTAGCCCTCAGTCTTTCAAAAGAAGTGCTCAGACACCCACCTGACAGACGGATGCCGTGTGACTACTCAGACACAGACACAGCTTCTGGCTGTGCTGCACACCCATGGGAGGACAGGGTCTAGCAGCAGGCAGGGCTGCCAGCCTGCGCTTTCTCAAGTCCTTGTTTAGCGACAACTGAACTTGTTTTCTCACTTACACAGTAAGAATCAGTATCGGTTTGGATTGGCTGGGTTTGGGTAGACTTGAAGGGGAACTTTTCACATGTTTGAAATGCTCTGTCTGGGACAAGTTGAAACCACTTGAAGTCCTCAGACGTAGGAGAGTTGGCAGGGACTTTGTTGACACATCAGATTATATAAGCACTCGGCAGCTTTTCTGTGTGTGCATGGGTGTGTTATGTGTGTGTAGGAGAAGAGTAGCAGTGGTCCAGACCAACGACCATTATGCACAGGCATCCCATAATAACTTCCATACGCTGAACTGTCATCTTAAACTGCATGAGATGGGGAGGGCGGAGGACGGAGGCACAGCTTAATTTTTACCTCCAGCAAAATTCCACTTTAGTGTGTGTGGGTGGACCTGCCATTTAGTTAAATGCAACAGGGCTGAACTTGGTTCCCTCAGTTCCAGGCGGTATCTCACCAGTTAGCTGGTCCTCGTGATAACGCCTAATGGGAGCAGGATTTATACTGGTAGAATGAGAAAAAAAGCTTCAGAGATTGTGTCTTATGTCCACATCAGTGGAATTTTAGGTAAGCAAGGGAGGCAATTCCTGTCTGGGTCCCCAGACACAATGGTAAGCCTGCTCTGATGGCCATGTGCGTGAGCTGGATCTCCAGGTCCACAGGGAGGCTGATACATGGAATATTGGAATGTCCAGGGTAGGGACAGCACCTGAACTTGAACTTCTTGGGCTCAGTTTTTTTGCAAATAAATTAGGATTTCTACTCATCTATCTCCCAGAAACATTGTGATTAAATGGCTTTGAAGGTATTCAAAGGATTAGAACATTAAAGCATTTTCAAGGTGGAAATTGTCATTCTGGGGTATTTTTCTGATAATTCTCTGATAAAATCTTTGAGGATCAAGTGGATGAATGACTTGGGAAGATATAATGCTCTGAGAAACAAAACAAAGAGATGAGTCAGAAGCCTGGAAGTCCAAGATGAATACAGCTCTTGAGAAGCCCTCCTTGGTGAAGCCTCACAGATTTTCTGTGGCAGCTTGAGAGAAATCTGAGGCCTGGCCTTGCCTCAAAAGGAGTGATTGCACGGGTTGGTGATGAAGCTCATTCTCACATGCCAGTACAACCCAGACCACTCCTTTGACTCTTGTTTATCAGGCAATGGATGTGCATTTAGGGCCAGACTTTCAGAGTTGGTAGGTGTCACAGTTGTAGGTGTCACATCCTGGAAACAGGCCCCGGAACAGCTGAGCCTGGAGTACATGGGGGTGGCTGGTGGCTACAGCAGGCCTTGAATACGAACCCACGTGCTCTGAAGGAAGAAGAGGGTAGAACTGAGAGCTGCCCTGTGGTGACCACAGTGCAAGGGCCAGGAGAGACATTTTTTGAGCTCCTGAAGATGAGATATTAATTTTTAAGAATTAAGGACTTTAGTTAAAATAGATATTGCTGAGGTAAGATAGACAAGACTTCCTTCTATTAGCAGAAGCCGGATTTAAGGAACCGATAAATCATGAGGCCTGTTTGTGTATTCTGACTAATCAATAGACTCCAAGAAGACAATGCAATCATAAATCAAACAGTCTTGGAAAAACAGGATGCAGCTGTCACATAACACTGAAAGGTTAAAAAGTCAAAGCGAGGAAGACCACCTTACTTCATCATTTTAAGACCCCTGCCTCAAAAAAAGACCACCAACCCATTTCAAAGAACCAACTACGCATGCTTAATAGCTTTTTGGCTAATTACCATACGAAGTGGGGAATGGGATGTACTAGAGTTATGAATATGCATTTGTGTTTTGGGTATTCAATACTTCTGTACATAAAAAAACCCTGTGATCATCTGTAAATTGCGCGTGTGTATTTGGGAGCTATCCCGCACGTTGCCCGGCGTCGTAATAAACATACACTTTCTAACTCTAAACTGTTAGAGAGTTTTTGTCCGTCATAGTGGGATATTGGTATTAGAGCAATATCCATATTTTTTTAATAATTCAAAGGGTGGCCTAGTGCCACTGCTTTCCTTAGCACTGAGCCTTAGGCTGGTCTACATTGCCTGAGTGCCTGTCCTATTATTCAGCACTCAGCCCTCATTCCCACAGCTCTGCAGGGACCAAGCAGTCTGTCCCAGCCTTCGTCACTGTGTCATGGCTCCCTTGAAAATTAAATGTGTGTTGAAAAAAAAAGGATCAACGTATGAGTGTAATTCACGCTATAGTAACAGAAATGTCTCTGGCAGATGTTCATTTTGTCTGATTTTCTTTCCACTGTTGCAGAAAGAACCTAGGTGATCATTTTTGGCCAAAGAAGCAAAATGATCTGAAATGCCTGGCTCTGAATCTGTCTGTTCAGAGGTATAAGAGGTAGATAAAGTCCTCAACAAACTTAAGAACTTTTCCAGTGCTCTCAGACTACCTTCATGTACATTAATGGCCCACTGATTAATTTTTCCCTTGGATTTATTTTAAATGCTTTGTCAGTCTTGGGTTAAATAGAGTACAGAAGATTTAACTTGGTTTAAAGCCTTCTATAAGCTTGTGTAGGGCTTTCACTGTCTAACTTGATTTTCCAATTGTAAAAGTGTCTGTAGCATTTATTCACAAGAGAAAACAAATTTGGGAGGAAAAAAGTTTTGGGTTGAAGATGTTATTTGTCCACAGTTCTCACAGACTTCTTAATTCGAAAAACTTACCAAAGGTCCTTATGTTACCCAGAAATTGTTTCTTGGAGGAGGTTGAAGGCATGCACCTATCTAGACAGACCCCTCACTTTGTAACTTTTCAGATTAATGAAAAACAGTTTTTAAATTTCATCTCGTGTACACAAGTCAGAGAAACAGCAAATTATTTTGGCATCCCTACTGTCTGTGGAGTAGTTCAGATGCTGTTTATGTGGTTTTATGGAAGATTCTGGTTACAAACATTTTTTGTAACTCTCAATGATTCCACCTAGCAATAAGGTCCTGTCAACTTGACAAAGACTGCTTTGAGTTGATTTGAAAAGAGGATGACCCTTAAAGACTTATTCAACTTTCTCTCTCCCTCCTTGTGAAATGGACATTGTGAATAGCTCAGAGTACAGGAAAACATATAATTTTTCTAAACTCATGAGGTTTGCAGCAGCCCCTCACTGGCTTACCCACCACACATCATATAGAGAAGAGATGTTCCTCTGCAATTCAGTGTCATCTTAGTCAGTCTTTGTATTGATTACATTTCACATTGTGTTCTAGTTTAATAATCCTCTTTCTACAGGATCTTGTGATTGTACAATAGCAGTGTTTATCTAGTCTTTTTTTTTCTGTACAGAACAGGGATTTTCTTGTCATATTGCACTGTGCTCAGGAGAGCTGAGCAAAGGGACCTAATCTCCATAATATTAATTTGTCTGTGCATTGAGAAAACAAAAGCAACAATAAAACTGCACATGTTAATTTTTTGTTTGGTTTTGAATTTTTTTGTTCTGCAATCCCAATGATTTATGTAAGGAGTTCCTGGGCAAGGGGGAGGGAGATGCAGCCAGTGGTGTCAAGTTAACAGTGAGTCACAATATATTGAGAAGGGATAATGCAAATGCTGGAAAAATAGAGGAGGAGGCAAGATAGAGAAAAGTATTTTCCTTGACAGGAAAGCTATTAAACATTTAGCTCAAAGGAGCAGACAGTATTGTGTGCAGCTTCCCTGGCGTTTCCTGGAAAAACAAGGATAAGAAAACAGGAGGGTGTAAGGAAAATGCTGTAGGCTTGGAAAGGGGTTATACCTGGCTGAGGTGTGGAAAGCAAACTGAATGCAGATGTGTGATCTAGAAAACAGGAGCTGGAACAGACACCCCTTCCTACCAGACACAAAGTTCTTTGTTTTCCAGACCTTTTCTGTCAAGGAAAATTGCTTCTCCTGATTTCTGATACAAACCTTTCCTAACTCACTGGAGGGAAAGGTAGGTGACAGCTGCTGCCTGGGTAGATGCCACCAATTGAATCAGGGGCCACTGGAGCTGAAAGCATCCGTGTTTAGAGCTTGTGCTAATTGAGTTTTGCTGTCTCACTCCCCCCAGACAGGTACACAGCCCAAACCAAGCACTACTTCACTGTTGCAAATGCATGTCCTTCCCAGAGCCAGTGTGAACCCAAGGACACGCTGCATCTGGTACTGTGGTTGAGGGTGCCAAGGGCTGTTGCTTCAGCAGCCTGTAGCCGTGTTGCTCCCTACAGAATCCCTGGGCACAAATGGGCATTCCTTGGCCTCACAAATTGCTTGGTGCCCTCCTGCTTCCCCCTGCATGTTGCTGTGCATAATTAGGGTTTTTTAATTTTGTATTTGTTTCTTGTTTATTCGTTTGTATTGGTATATCCCTTCCTACCCCCATCCCCAAATTCCTCGTGCTATCGTTCTAAAGAGAGAACCTTGTCAATCACCTTGATAGACCTGAAGAGAGATGTTCACCTATTCGTCTAGGTGCCCAAACATTCACCTTTCCCATTGTCTTGTTAAGCACCCCTGTCCCAAGCACTCCTCCCCCCTCCCCCACCCCATCTCACTCATTGGTCCGAA